>JANSTW010040538.1:0-14637 GCA_027564275.1 Diadocidia ferruginosa | reverse complement strand
TTTGTGGTCGATCTATCATTACCGAAAGACACATTTTATCGATTGAAAGCCGTAGCATCGAAAAGCCCTGGCATTGAAATGCCCTCGCATCAAAATGCTCTAGCATCAAAATGCCCTGGGCATCGAAAAGCCCTGGCATCGAAAAAGCAACCAAAAAAAAAACAACTTGCTCTGGTTTATATTTAGATAGTATGGACTTAATATTTTCCTTCTAAGAAATAAAAACCGGGTTGCTTTTTAATAAAACAAAATTTTCGATGCCAGGGCTTTTCGATGCGAGGGCATTTTGATGCCAGGGGTTTTCGGTGCTATGGCTTTCGATGCCAGGGCTTTCGATACTAGGGATTTTCGGTGCCACGGCATGAACCCAAATTTGATCATTTTAGGATAAATTAAGACCTGTTCTATATTTACATACAAACTCCATATATGATATAGATTTTGTGTTGTGAATAGTAAAACAAAAATTGTTTATTCAATTCTAAATTTACTATAAACAATGTCCTATGTTTTACTATAAATAAAAAGGCAAATCTTCAATGCATATCATAGTTTGTATAGCTTCGTTTCAAGAAACAACATAAAACATGAAGTATTTTGTATTATTATTTGCTTCAACTGTTCTCATATCCACCGCCAGTGGTGATCAACAATCCCGCGTCGTAGGTGGTACTAACGCAGTCGATATGTTTCCCTATCAAATATCATTGCAATATAAGCTTCCACCAAATTCATCGCAAAAACCTACATCACCAGGTGGTTGGTTGCACATTTGTGGTGGGTCTATTATTACCGAAAGACACATTTTATCTGCAGCCCATTGTATGACCGACCCACCGTCTGAGTTATCAATTTTGGCCGGCACACTTAAACTAGATGGCAATGGTTCAAGATATAATGTTGAAGGATATTTAAAACATCCAGATTATGAAATTACCGACAGAAGTGATATTAGTATCATAACCATTAAGGATTATTTTAAGTTTACCGAAAAGGTTTGATGCGATTTTTTGGTTTTTTGAACATAAACTTATTCTAATATTTTATATGTAGATTTTGCCAATTAAATATTCAGACAAGGTTATTCCTAGTGGTGTAGAGGGTTTATTAACAGGTTGGGGTTACACAAATATTCTCGCAGTCGGTCCCAGTCCAAATGATCTGCAGGAAATTTTGTTACAAGTGATTTCAAATAAAGATTGTCAACGATTGGGACAAAGTATTAGTGATACGGAACTGTGTACTTTGGCACAAATTGGCCATGGAGCTTGTGTTGTAAGATTATAATTGAAATTAAATAAAAAATGTTTCTATTTTAATTCCTTTTATTCTAGGGAGATTCTGGTGGTCCATTGGAATATGACAATCAAATAATTGCCATTGTTTCGTATGGTCCCAGTCGTTGTGCTAATGGCTTGCCCAATGTGTTCACAAGAGTTTCATCATTTTATAGTTGGATTCAAGATAACACAAAACTTGTTTTAAAATGTACATAGACATTGTTAATGTATTTTGAATGTTGAATAAAATTAATATAAGTAGCAAATTAAATATTGTATTTTCTTTATTTTCAAATTTAATATTATTTTACTTAAAATACTGATTTATAGAATCAATTGAAGCTTAAACGAAAGTTGCTTAAGATAAATTCGAAATTTTTTGTACGAGATTGATTTTCGGAGTTCTACTTAATTTAGACCATATACAGGGTGCCCTCTGCAGCAACAATAAACCGCCTGGTTGGACATATTGAAGAAACTGGATCAGTAAGAAACGTACGAATTCCCGGAAGACCGCGTACGGTCCAAACGGAGGAAAATATTGAACGTGTATTATCAACAGTGTGAAAGAGAGTTCAGGAAAATCAACAAGGAGACGTTCGACACAATGCACATGTTCCCGTATAAAATTCAGCTTGTGCAAGAGTTGAAGCCGATAGACTATCAACAAAGGCTTAATTATACGAAAAGTGATGGAAAATGTGCTGGAAAGAGCACGAATTTACGACGCAGCCAATGGCCACCACTTGCGGAATATACATTTTCAAGTTTAAACCAACAAAAATTGCCATTTGTATATTCGTATTTATTAGAAAAAAAAAATATTATCATTTACAATAAATAAAAAAGTTATCAAGAATTCAAACCATATCGTTCTTTTTGCGCCACCCTGTACTATAGCAATGTTTTCGGTAAAATCTTCGTAATTGAAGCAATATTTTTAAAGTTTTCATGCATTTTGTTACATTTTTAGAAAAAGACAATAATGTCTTCCCTGGCTCTAATGCTGCAATAGAAATGACGTTCGTCACTTTAAATAGGAAATATTTATTTTATTTATAACTAATGACAGCTGGAAAGTTGTCGACAATAACGAGAAACATGTAGGCTTTAACATCGAAAATATCTCGATTGGATCGAAATTCCATAATAGCTATTTTTATCGGCTCGAGTTTCATGATCGGGCCTCCGGTTTAACGCATTTAAATTTTACAAAATTAGCGGTTTGGATGTTAAAAATTTATAAATCTTAAAAAGTACAAAGTATTTAACTTTTGTTGTAAAAAATATTTAGCTCTTTTTGAACTTTAGGTAAATAAGAAAAGAATCAGAATGTGTTTTCCCAGTTCTAGAAATATTTATATATACCTACATATAGTTAGATACGTTAATCACTGAACGATGACTAGACTCATACAGATAAGAGTAAATTTACACAATTTTCTGAAGGCTTAGGATTAGCCTGTTCCTAAATTTAAAATTGGTTTGAATTAGATAGATATCGCTTATATTATATGCCTATTAAGATCGCTCTTTAAAACAAAAGGCAGAGAAAATATTATTATGGCTGTATAAAGGTAGAATTATGAATTTCATTAATTTTTTTTTAATTTCGTGATTCGTGATACATGTTCTAGAGGGGATTTGGAGTTCGATGATTTTGAATTCCGTGTTTAAATATGGTGGTCAAAAAAGGTTAATGCAAATTTATAAAATATAAGAAAATCAAATTTTGTAATACAAAAATGTTTATTATTTAAAGTTTAAACCAATCAGAATATCTTAACAATAAACAATAAGTTTAATTATATTTGATAATAAATTTTTAAATAAAACACTTATTCCTTATCAAAATTCAAAACATTTTATATTTTAGTTTTAAGTTTTAACGAAAGGCGTTTATAATTAAAAGATTATTGTAGTACATTTCTGGTTAAATTGACATTAATATAATTTCTTTATCCTTATGTGTCAAAAACCTTAAAATAATTTGGTTTTTAAATCTTTAAATTTAAATCAATAATCAAATAAGGTAAAATAACATTATCACGAAACATGGACTTCATGTGATCATGCCTGAGTGACCGCTCGTAGTATACTAGATTACTAGATCTCTAATTTTTTTTTAAATATATAAATATAATTTTTTTAATTAGAGGCTCGATATATCGATCGTTAATATCGCGTTTATTGATAAATCGAAATTTGTCTTTTTTATATCGATATTTCCAGTTTTTCGATATATTTTTTTGTTTTATTTCGTTATTCTATATAATATGAAAAAAGATTGATAATTTGTATTTCAATGTGAAAATATCGATGATTTATAATTATCGAAATATCGATGATTTTTCAATATCAATAATTTTAAATATTTAAAAACAGACATTTGGTCAAATTCAAATCAAAGTTATTCTTAAATAAATTACCTAATTTTGGTATATATTGCCCTATTTTACTTTTTAAAAATAAAATAAATTATCATTTCTCTCTGACCGAAAAGTCCTAATAGTTAATTAATATTAATAAATAAATAATATAAAATGTTGTTATATTAATTACTTCTTCAAAATTTGTACACATTTTCATTTATTGTCATAACTCCATATAGTTTGAAAATGTTATGTAAATTAATTTTGTAACTTTCTATATTTCTTATCACAAATTATATAGCACTAAACCCCCTAATTAAATTATCGATTCTACTTTACTATAAAATGAATTGAATATCCTCGATTAAGTATCATAAGTAAAACTTGCACTCATTGTGGAAAGTGAATTTGTTTTAAATTTTACTAACGATGAAGAGTCTACTATTTGTTTGTACCGTACTAATTTCAACAATTAATTGTTGGGAAGAAGCTCGAATTGTTGGCGGTGAAATTGCATCGGATAATTATCCGTACCAAATATCGTTACAATATAAATTACCACCCGATTCACCCGAACAGGAAGATTCACCTGGTGGATATTTTCACCTGTGTGGTGGATCAATAATAACGGAAAAGCATGTGCTATCAGCTGCGCACTGTGTTGCCGATTTTAATGACGATGTACTATCGATATTGGCTGGAACAATTAAACTGAATGGAAATGGTTCAAGATTTGCCATTGAAAAACATTTAAGCCATCCGGATTTTGCTGAATTAGGCACTAGTGACATTAGTATACTTTACGTGAAAGAGTATTTTGTATTTTCAGAAAAGGTTTGTCTTGTAAAGTGATAAATATTTATCGATTTTAATTCGATCATTTTTTACAGATCTTGCCAATCAATTATTCGGCCAAATTTTATGGTCATCGTACTTTTGGCATAGTAACTGGTTGGGGCTATACATCGAATAATAAAAGAGGAAAGGCACCAAATGATTTGCGACAACTAACAGTTGAAGTGATTACAAACGAAGATTGTTTCCGATTAGGTGCCAGCCTTGCCAGAACCGAATTATGTACTTTGCCAAGACATGGACATGGTGACTGTGAGGTTAGAGCTTTGATAATATTTTTATTGTTGAAATATCAATAATTTTTCAATATAGGGTGATTCTGGTGGTCCATTGGCTAAAGATAATGACTTGGTTGGCATTGTTTCGTATGGGCCGGCACGTTGTGGTTCCGCGTTGGCACCATCTGTGTTTACAAGAGTTTCTGAATTCCATAGTTGGATTCAAGAAAATATAAAATAATGTTTTATTGCACTGAGCAAATAAACGTGCATTGTTCTTTGAATTACAAATAGAATTTATGTATTAAATAAATAATAAAAATAAATCTTCAAAATAATATGATTTTTTTATCACTTAAATTGTAAGTTTCAATAGCTCAGCAAACAAAATAGATTCAGTAGGACAAAATTTTTTCGGTCATTTTTGTGAAATACGGCAGAAATATTACTGATTTTTGTAAATATTTTAAAGCGACTAATCGGTCTAATTCAAATTAATGGTAAAAAAAAATTATGACTGAATTCTTGAGACGTGTTAATGACGCCTTTGCTTTATGGAAAAAAATGTTTAATAATAAAGCCGAATTTCACTGAAGATTTTTCACGGTAATGAGAATTGAGAATTATTGAAATTCACCTCCATTGCACTTTCATGGTTTGAATAAGGAGACACCTTTTTTTCCTAAATTAATAAATGTTTTTTTTATTCTAAATGCTAATTAATTGAAAACGTTTTTTTTTATTCTGTACAAGTAAATAATAAGTAAAGCCTTCCAGAATACAAAAGGGTCATCCATCATCCATAAATTAAATTAAAGTGTTTCTTATATGGGAGTTTCGATACTGTCCAATTATACCATTAATTTGATTTTTAAATCCTTGTTTATTTATTTAAAATATAAAATATGTAGCTTTTCCTCCCTCTCTTGGATCCTCCACAAACTTTGTAAGACGGTAGGGGCACAGTATAATAATAACCAGTAGTATCTTTTAAAAATTTTTCATACGATTTGATTTTCCTAATTTGAATGTCCTTGATTTCATTGTAGAGGCAAAATTCTGTTTGAGAAGATGACCGACAATGTTTTTAGTTCATTGTAGAGGTAGAAGTCTGTTTGAGAAGATTTTGCGATTTGCAAAGACTTTGTATAGATTAAATGTTAGGTAGGGGTTTCCTTCTGCATAGCGTTTGTTCGGGAAGTTTGTGGCGCTCGGCCTCTTCCGGAGAGATAAAGGTTTAAAGTTTGTAGTTTGTATGTGCAATTAATTTATAACATTTTTTTTTTACCAATTTAAATAAGCAAATTTGGACATTATAAGGATCTGACAAAACACTGAAAATACGGCTATTGTACATTTCTCTTCTTATCTTTTTACCGCCCCTTGAAACCCCCTGCTTTGTTTAAATTTTTTTATCGGGGGCACCCTGCATTCTGAAACCCTTAAACCTTAAATTGTAGCTCCGGTCAAGACCCTTCCTTTGACATCACACAGCCTATAAATAATATTTTTATTTCGATATTTTTCATACTAAGGTTAAGCCACTCCCATTTTGAAAGGGGATGTACGCCCTTAAATTTCCACTACAAAATTTGTGAATTTCATTTTTAAACTTTTGCATACAAACTTTAAACCCCTTCTCCACCGAAAGCTTTTTTAGAGGATACCCTCCTACAACCCTTCAAAGTTTGGAGAGGATCCTAGAGGGAAAAATTCAACATTTCAGTCAAAATTTTTTATCTAGAATCGTTTACTTGTAAGTGTAACTCATAATATATTGTACATACATATATAGAATGAACATAATAATAAACATTGATAAATTAATCAAAATATTCATTAGTCAACCTTTCATTGAATCGACTCTATATCCAATTTTTCAAAAAAGAGCTTTAACATATAAATAAATAGACAAAAAATGAAAAAAATATTATTCTAACCAACATATATATCTAGGCAAAATAGAAAAAATGGGCATAATAAAAATATGCTTTAAAATTTGTGTCCCATATTTTCATGCGATGTATACATATACATAGATTTGAAAATCGGAAATGTATGTTCAAAATTTATAATATAAACATAAAAATATGAAATCTATTCTGACGATGTGAGGAAAATATTTTTTATAAATTTAAAAAAATATTTCAGTAGCGTACAACAAATTTGTTTGTTTAATAACTATTACCCGGCAGTTATGAAATTAACATGTATAAATACAGTATGTATTTTAATTTCATCCAAAAAATCCACTTCTAATTAATTAATATTCGATAGCAGGTTTTTTATCATATGAAAAAAGGCTCATGCTCTAAAATAATAAGAATCATCAGTATATGAACACAAAGCTCTATACCTACAACAGATTTTAGGATAATTTTTATTTTTTGAAGTATGAAACATAGATGATAAGATGATTCCCATTAGTTAGTCACACCTCGTTTACAGTAAATTGTTTTGAACGAAGAATCCTTTAAAAAAAATGTTGCACGCCGCTGCATCAATTCCACCAACCATCACCTATTTAAAATTCGACTTTGCGAGCTTTTTTTCCCCAGTTTGATTGATGGATTCAAATTAAAAGAGAAAAATGTGACAAATTGTTATATTATTTTTTACGTCAGGATACAACAAATTACAGTATATATCCTTTTTATCATTTGTATGGCGGTATTATTGTTTATTTGAAACATATCCCATATAGAAGAACATCACATCATTTATAACTAGCTTTGTGTATATACCGAAAAAAATGTGTCCCATTATTTTATGTGCGGTTGATGGCTGATGTATTTATTATTATAGATTAGCAAGTTTATGTGATGGATTGAAAGCGAACTAATAAGACTTTGGAATTTAAATGCATATTATATGTTTTAGTTCATTGTATATATATTATATATAGTCAATAGTGTATAAAAATTTGACAAGATGAATTACAAAATAATGGTCAAAAACTGTATGCGAAAATTAAAAATATAAACTTTTCACTCTAATTCTAAGTGGGTTTCCACCTTATAACTCTAAAAGAAACAAAATTTATGATACCCCTGCGAAAACTTAAAAAGGAACTTGAAAAACCTTATCTAAATAAAAAAGTTTGCGTAAAAACTATCAAAAATCCCTCTTCTCGGAACACGATAATTTTTCTGTTTTAGTTCCGATAATAGGAACTTTACCCTATGGATCATGTTCTATATAATCATTAATCACGCATGAACAAAAAGCTCTAAAACCGATTTTAGGATATTTTTGATTTTTATGAATTAATCGGTAAAAAGAATAAAGGTGCTATTAGACGATAAATTTTACAAGTCTTCAAGAAAAATCAGGAAAAAAATGAAAGATATATAGCTTATTAATATTTATTAAAGCAAAATGCAACACAAAATTACTATTTTATAGCAAATTATGGATACATTTTGGCATTTCAAAATAACATAACCTTTGAAAATCTAAATTTTGCGTTCACATCGGTCCGCGACACGTGGAAAAAAATATTCGCAGATTTCCATATAAACATATTGACATGACTTATACTAAAACAGGTTTTCAACAGACGCTGAACAGACGCGCTGACTTGCTGATTAGACACTGCTTAGCGTCTGAACGCCGGTTGGTGAAATGTCATGTGCTATAAACATTTAATTTTTCCAAAGACTTTTTATAGGCAAGTCTAAGTTCAAAGACTTTTTTTTGAAACGAAGACTTTTTTCTTCTCAATTTTATAGTAAAAAGTCTTTGTTTTGTTTCATTCGAGTGTTCACATTTATGTATCTATTATACTCTATCTCTTTCCTATTTTTCTTGATTTCCTGAAAAGTCTATCGTTTAATAGTACCATTGAGAATTGTTAGCATATGCAACACAGCTTCATTATTTGTGTATGCACAATGCACACAGTATGCATATATGCGCTGACAATTTTTGCGGAGGAAGAAACTTGGAGGGAAATGATGTTGCTTTTTAGTTAATACACCTCGTTCAAATTAAATTGTTTTTATGGAAAGAATTAGTATTGTATTCTATAAAAAATACAAATAAGCTAATCACATAACTGATTGTACATCATTATAATTGATAGAAATGGCAAATTTAAATAATAATTTTATGTTAATTCAACACAATATAATATTTAAGAATAGACGGAATATTAAAAAACAAAAAAAATTAATTATATAGATCACAATAACATTTCTTTTATTTAAATTACCTTTATTTGTAAATTTCATTATTTTTAACAATATAATTTTATCATTACAAGTGTAATCAGTAATCACTATATTATGTAATTAAAAAATGTGTTGAAGCTTGCACAACCTATGTATAAAATTATTGAAACATATAATTTAAAAATTGTACAAAAGTTATTGTTAAGTTGGCATATTATATATTTAAACTAAAGAATCCGGTTAAAAAAAATATCTCAAATTACGTAACGACCTTGACAGAGCGTGAAAATTTGTTACTATTTGTTACGGTGATATTTTAAAGGTTACGTAACTAAAATTTGTCTTTCTTTTTTTAATGTATTTTTTTATATTGTTGTATTAATTATTATCGATAAATTCCCAATAGCAGGTATAGGACTAAGAATATTAAAAAGCTGTTAAGTTACAGTATATAACACTTATGTAGCAAAAAGTTACAATCTATAATATTTCTGTAACAGTTACATTTAAGCTGCAAAAAGATCATTACAGAAATAGAATGAAGTAACATTATAACATATCTTTAAAAAAATTACATTTAAATTACATATTAATTCATTTATGTACCATAAAAGTTGCAATTAAGTTACAATCAACCATTTATGTTATACAAAAAGTTGCTTCTATGTTAAAGATACACGTGATATATAACCGTAATGTAACTATAACTTCCTGGAAATGATTTATACAGATTTTGAGTTTAATTTGTCTGTAAAAAGGTAAATAGTCGCTAAATGCTCCCTCGCTTTGGATTAAAGCACACGATGAAGATGATCTTTAAACATTGGTCAAAAAAACCGTCCTGATGATTTGTATATATCTGACGAAACATAAAATAATAATTTAAACACATCATTTAGGCAGGTTTCTTTTATTTAAATTAAGACCGCTAAGCTTGAATAGTTAAATTTACTTCATTCTAGTTTTTTTAATCGAAAAATTCCAATTTAACTTTAAATTTACTATTTCTAATGCAATCTATTCAAAATATATTCGATATAAAAGACACTAATGTTTTCATAACGGTTACAGTTGCAATTTCACAAAGCTTTGGTTAAAGAAAGTAAAAAAGCAAACATGAATTACTTCACATTTCTGATTGTTGCAAGCATGTTTGTATCAAGCATTAACTGTGATGGTATGCAACAGGCAAGAGTAATTGGTGGTGAAAATGCCCCAGACAATAAGTATCCCTATCAAGTATCGCTCCAGTATAAATTGCCACCAAACTCACTTGATTTACCAACATCACCCGACGGATGGATTCACATATGTGGTGGATCAATAATAACCGAAAAACACGTACTGTCGGCAGCTAATTGCATAACAAGTAATTTTACCGTAAATGATTTTTCCATTTTCGCTGGAACCACTCAATTGGATGGTAATGGTACAAGATTTTTAATTCAAAAATACTTAAACCATCCCGACTATGCGGTCTCGGGAAAAAGTAACATTTGTATTGTGTACATTAAGAAGTATTTCCGATTTACAGAAAAGGTTTGTGTTCTAGTTTTTATCTTATTAAATTTGATGTGTATTTTAAAGCTTCGCGCATTCTTTGGGGGTAGCGAATTTGTTGTTTTAAGATGTAAAACAACAACAAAAACGATTGTTGATTTACATGTTAAAAAACGCCACGGTCTATAGTGTGAGCAGACCTTGCTATTTTAACTTTTTTTTAAATGAACAGATATTGCCCATCAATTTCTCGAGTAAAGTATACGGAAATGATGTATTCTGTACATTAACTGGCTGGGGCTTTACGTCAATGCGACCAGTCGGTCGAGTTCCAAATGATTTGCAACAAGTTATGCTGCAGGTTATTTCAAAACAAGATTGTCAGCGACTTGGCCAAAATATTGGCCAATCCGAACTGTGCACCCTTGCTACAGCTGGTCATGGTGCTTGTGTTGTAAGTGATTGATTCAAGAAAATATAAGTAGTTTTACTACAATTTTGTTTCTATAAATTAGGGAGATTCAGGTGGTCCATTGGCCACAGATAACAATTTGGTTGGCATTGTTTCCTTTGCTCCGGTACGTTGTGGCACGCTACGACCGAATGTATTTACAAGAGTCTCATCATTTTACAGTTGGATTGAAGAAAATATTAAATAAAATTGGTTTTGAAAAATATTGGTAAACATTGTTTGTTAAATTTTGTTGATATAAATTTTTTGTACTATCAACTTTATTGTTTTAAATATATTTATTGTTTATAATACATTTGAAATTTTTTTTACTTCCGACACATTGAAGACATGAGTTGTAGTATTTGTATATATGTACAAATATTGCAAATTTATTTTACCAATTTTAATTAAACAAAGTTTTAGTTTTTCGCGGGAAATATTGAAAATTCGAAAGACATGTTTAAATAAATTTAAACTAAACTGTTTTATTTATATGGGAAAACATTTTTCTATTATATAAAGTCAACCAAACTCTTATATTTTTTGCTAAAAAGGAGAAAAAGAAAATTAAGGAATATACAGAGCAAATCTATATAAAATATTCGATTGCAGTAGCGGAGCTCAATATTTTACATTTTGCCATAAAACTCATAAATAAATATTAAACTTAAACATTCAAATGAATTAATTTTGTATGAACATATAAAGAGACAAAAGTTCTATTAAACTTGATATAGTCCCAAAGCGACGTGAAAAAACACAATTTCTCGGACATTAAATGGAACGCCATACATATTTGCTAAATTGTCTTAATTTTTTTCTCATTCACTATAAAACTACTAGTACGAATACGAAATACGACATTAAGTAACATTTGTAAAATACGCCCATAATTAAATAAATTTGAGGTTATTTTTTACGTTATAGGTTAAAGTAAAAATGATTTAATAAGCTCCAGCAATGTGGTCTTATTTTTTTATTAAGCTTAGAATTTATTAACGCACCCTCGTCCTGTATTATTTCTAGTTCAACTTTAGGGCGTGTGTGTAAAATTATAAGCTTTTACATTTATATTTATGAGTGTGCTATTGTAACAGGCTATTGACCAGTTTTTTAGTAATGAAACATTATTATTATTATATTATATATATAGTTATATACGTTTCGTTAATTTTTATTATCCTCTTCAGTATTTATTCTACAATGTAAAAAACAATTAATTTTTAATTAAAAGTGTATATAACTATAAATAATGACGCTTCTTAACTGAAAACTACCCATTTCATTAGATTGCGAAATTATATTAAAATGGAAAATTTAATATATTTTGCAAACATTTTTCTGTCCATCCATATAACATATTTTACTATAGATAAAAATATATGGCAATAGCTTTAGGTAACGCAGACATTAGAAATTAAATATTTTTCTGTTAATAAAAAAATACGAAATATTATTTTTATACCCTATGTTAGACTGACGATTTTCGTATTATGTATATGGACAAGAATCTTTAATAAATGCTGAATTTGAAAGTGCTTGAGGCGGCAATTAATGTTGCTCGAATATATGGACAAGTCATATATATATATATTATGATATAAGCTCAAAACATGCATATTTTTGATCTGTTAAAGTTTTAGAACTTAGACACATCGTTTCAATATCTACACTTTAATTAAATCTTCATATTGATTTTTTTCATAAATGTCACAGAATACTTGCCAAACGAAAGATATGACATTTTAACATGTGTAACATGCACTTTTTTAAATTGTGTTACTAGTCATAGATTAATTATGTGGATTTTCTATTCACTAAAAAAGTTAAGGCAATAATCTTTTTTTTTTGATTTTGTAAGCTAAAATGTATTTTAAATTTAAGTGACAACGAGAGAAAGAGGTTACAAAGTTAAAAAAAAAAATACATATATTAGCCATAATTTTTCTTTTTACTAAATTATATTATGTTTTCCCAAATGTATTAAAAGCTTAATGACTTTTATCGTTTAAGGCTAACGTTTTAAAGAAAAGCCTCTTTTTTTTTGTTTTAAAAGATTTTTTTCAACAAAATTAAAAGTTTGTTTTTATGTTGCGCTAACACTTTTTTTAACAGAAAAAAACGTGTAGAAATTACTATTATTTATGCGCTTTTGAAATTTCAGCCTAACTTTTTGATTAAAACAAATTTTTATAATCGTATACTTAAAATTTCGCTTTAAGATAAAGAAAAAAATAAACACATTGTTTTTTCATAGTTTATATTTACCAAGTTGTAATTTAAATGATATTGCTTAAAACATTAAATTTTAATGCATAAAATTATATTGGATTTTTAAGGAAAGTAAATAAAAGTTGAGAAAATGAATGCATTTGGTATGAATGTTATAATTTCTATTTTTAGGAGAAAAAAAAGGAGTTGAAAAATAATAAACACGTGATTTTTATACTATTGTTACAGCTGCTACAAAAGTTTATGTTTGTATGTTTTAAGAATAAGTTAAAATAAAAAAAAAGGAAACCAAATAACAATGCCAAAAATACATGAAATTATTAGTTGCAATTTTTGTCGGAGACTTAACATTTTAATTTTTTAACCATTTATGTTTTACTTATATTTAATAAATTTTTTAATGTGTAAATAAAGGTTACATTTTTTTAGAGATTCTTCAACACATTTAATTAGTTTCGTTTCATATTTAAGTTATATTAGTTAAAATTATTTAATTATCGTCATCTTTTAATTAATTATTTGTATGTCTATACGTTAAAATTAAATTTTAATTAATATTTTTATTTTTTTGGTATTAAAATTTGAGTTTTGACATTAATTATAAGTTTATATTACTATATATTTTGTTGATTTGATAGTCTGAAATGAAATCAGTTAGATAGATCAATTTTTTTTTGATTTAAATGGATTGATGGTGATTTTAATTTTTAATAAATGCCTTTGAGGAGTTGAATTTAAATATCTCTACCAAAGGAAAACTGCCAATATTTTAATTTTGATAAATTAAATTAAAATTATATTGAATATACATAAATTTAACCATAAAAATTTGTTTAACCAAAAAGTTACGAACACGCAATACTCAGTAAAAATTTTTTTGAATAGAATTTTCTGCAAGTTTTGAGAAAATTTAGCTGAGAAAAATTTGCACTGAGTGTTTCTTTAAATGCCAAGAAACTAGTCTAAACAAATTTGTCTAATTAAAAATGGTTAAAACTTATTAAACATTTAGAAAATGTACAATCAAACAAAATTAATAATTTGCTTTAACCTCAAACTCTCTGATCTCAACTTTATACTTTCTTTTTTAATTTAATTAGCCTATATTATAATTTTCAAATTTTATAGTTGATAGTTGTTTTTGTTGTTGTTGTTCTTGTTGTTTTATTGTTGTTATAAAAGATTTAATATTGAAAGTAAGTGAAATTATGTTGAGATATCATATAACTTGAAATGAATACGATAACACTAAAAAAAATTTTTCAAAGGTTTATAAATCGTCATTTTTTTTTTGAATATTTAACATTGATATAAAAATTTTTGGTTTTTAAATATTTTATTCAATAATTAAACTATATTTAGTAGGTTAAAGTTAATAAAAAGGAATTTTTTTTTTGCAACTAATGAAAGTGGAAAAAAAAACTCGGTTTTTTTTTCTATTATTATAAATTTAAGTAATGGAAATACTCAGTAAAAAAAGGTTTAATAATTCTACGAACTGATTAAATGATCTTTGTATTCTTTTTTATTTTTTTAGCACAGTAAAATTTTTAA
>JANSTW010040527.1:0-14639 GCA_027564275.1 Diadocidia ferruginosa | reverse complement strand
AAAATTTGGTCAAATCCGTTTACTGGTAAAAAACTTTCTTAATATGCTCATATTTTTCGGCGATTTTTACAAAAAAAAGTCGAATGGGAGCCCCCTTGACCTAGAGACTCCAAATTTTAAAGTAAGGCACTTCCAAAAACTGACCCCTACAAAAAATTTGGCCAATCCGCCTACTGTTTACCAGTAACTTTCTCTATATGTTCATATTTTTCGGCCACTTTTAGAAGAAAAAAAATCGTATGGCAGCCCCTTTTTACCTTTGACCTAGAGACTCCAAATGCAATAACAGAACTACTACAAATTACTAAAAACTCACCTCTACCAAATTTTGGCCAAATCCGTCCACTGGTGTAAAACTTTCTTTAAGACAATATTTCGAGGACGGACAGACGGACATTTTTTATTTTCTAGTTTTTCTGAATCAGGGGATCATTAAACGTAAAAAAATGGGTCCCGGCAATTTGACAATTTTTACCTAAATTAAAGTTTGTACTATTTTCACACAAACTCCATATATTATATGCATTTTTTTAATGAATAGTAAAAGCAATACAAATGTTTTGGCTTTTTACCTTTGTAGTCCTTCGATTTAGAAGAGAGGTATAGTTGATTTTTGACATAATATACTTTATTGAATACACGGTATTTAATTTGTTTAATTAATTTTTTAAATTAAATGTTTAAAGTATAATATTTGTATTGAAAGAAGGTTAGCTGAACTGGTAGTCTTTTTTACTATCCTTTGACCCTTTGACCAGAACTGCCAATGTATAATAGCAATAAAATAAAATAATATTTTTTAATTATTTCTTTTATATGAATCAGTAAATTTTAAACGCATGAATAAAATAAATATCCTGCTACATTCGCGGCTTTTAAAATTCAATTCTTCAAAAGTCTGAACGTTTTATGATTTATTATAATTAATTTAACATCCATGATTACTATTGTTATTGTTTATGTTTCATTGTTTCAAAGTCTATATATGTGTATGCTCACACAAATTTATAAAATATTATATAGTTTAGGTTTTTTTTACTGCACCAGTGGATGATAGTTCATTAGTGAATTAACAGCAGGGGGAAGATATACGTAATTTTTAATACATAATATTATTATATATAGTTAATGGCATTTTATATGTATTTTTGATTGTTGGTTATATTTAATTATATTACCTATACAAATATATATACATATATGAAACCTTTTCTAATTTTATATGAAGAGCGATGCTATTAGCGGACTCCTTTTTTTGTTGAATTTAACTTTTTTGTTTCTTTTAATAATTTTCACATTAGACATGTGTTAATTTTTAAAAAATAGCTATAATTAAAAGGTAATTTATTTCTGAAAGTTTTCATTGAATCTGACATATAATAGATAGTTATATATGAAATTATGGTATAATTATAGTTATTTTAATTTTTCTTAATTCGTTTATTTAATTTGTTAATTATATGAATTTATCAATTTAGTATAAAAACATTTCTTAATATTTTAGGATTTCATTAGTAATTTATTTGTTTATGATTAGAATTATTTTATAATATATTAAAATTTGTTTCGTTCGGATTCATATATGACCGACTGAAACAACCAATAGTAAAATATTCAAATTCAGTACTATATAGTGAAACTTTGTTCAGTGCATAATATGCGCATGAGATTCAATATAGTATTTATTAAATACTATATAGCCCTCGGGCCTCGATATAGCCTTATATTTTCAATAAATTAATTATTCTATCGTATATTAAGTTGCAGTCAGTCAAAAATGCTTTTATTCCTTCCATAATGTTAATTATTTTTATATTGTTCGTGCATCATCAAAATCACTCAGGCTTATAATTGAATTTGCGATATAATCACCTACATATATAACTATATATACATTATATATACAATCGTTCAGTGGCGTCAGAAATTTCTTTGGGGAGGGGGGGGCAAATTTTTTTAGTAGATAAAGGTATATTAGCAAATTTTCGTACAACCATTTAATATGAGCCAATAGTAACCTTTATAAGCGGCGTATTATGGTCTTCGGAGGCCTTAGACAAATCCAAAATGTGTGCTCCTGGCGAGGTATGTTTATGTATCATTTAAAATTGGCGCGCAGCGAAATTTTTTATTAAAAAATTTTCCACAACTGACCTCTATAGTATTCATTTTAAAAAGTGATTGAGTTTAAATCATTGTTCTTTTGTTTCATTTACATAATCTGGAACCTACAGACTTATATAACAGAATCTAGTATAACTTATTAGATTAATATCGTGGAGGTTGTCACATTTGTATAATTTATTAGATAATAATCATAATTTGGGCATTTAACGTTTAAGTTTAGTTTTGGTAAATTTGGGAAATAAATTGACCAAAAAAAGTTTTGTTATTTATAAAACTATTATATTTATAAATGCAGAATACTAAACAACGCAAGCTGTCTGAAACAACACACGAAAAACGTAGTGAATTTGTACTAATATTACCATTCCCTGTGATTTAAGAGCGCTTGATTCTGATAAATAAAAATGATTTAAGTGTTTTAATTAATTCTTGATAAAATCTAATAATTGTAGTAGAAATGTATGAAGTTAAAAAGCCTTAGGGGGGGGGCAAGAAATTCTTAGCCCCCCCCCAAACAACGCCTCTGCATTCGTTTCGTACATTTATTTATACATAAAATTTACAAAAAAATAAATATTAAAATCGACAAAAAAAAATTGTACGTTTATTAGCTATTGTTATTTTATGAACAAAATAAAAATAGGTTTTATTTTTTTATTTTTTATAGTTAAATTAATTTTCTTATATGCATATTCATTGTTGGGGTATTTGAATAAAGATTTGTTTTACCAAATATATTGAAGCATATAATATATTCTAACTAAAAATGTAGAAGAAAAGTAATCAACCTATATAGTATTTATTCGGAACAGATAGATTGTAAGTTGATTTAAATTAAACAACCATATTGGCTTAAAAAAAAAAGTTAAACAACTTTTTTACATTTTTTTATCAACATATTATAATATGTAAAATGTTTAATATATACATTACTGCCTCTGCGTGGACGAACCTTAAACAGATTCAGAACACCATATATATACATTTTCAACTTTTGCAACATATACTTAAAATTAATTCAATTATACCCTGTAAATTGTTTCTTTGGAAATTTTGTAATAATTATGTACTCAATATTGCATACATAAAAGAAATAACAAAAAGTACATAATTAATAAGAAGAGATAAAAATTACTACTTTTAGATTTTTGGTAATTTTATTAATAGATTTTAATCTGCGGATAGATGTTAACGAATTAATTAAGTTTATTATTACATATTAAATAAGAGGCTCGCAGACCCTTTTCTTAACATAGTAGACAAGAAAGAATTTTATTAATACATGTGCACCCCGGGCATATAATTCAAATATATATATATGCAAAAAAGGTAGATCCCTGCGTATACCCATTAATTTTCTAATTTAAAGCTAACATCCTATAAAACACTTTAAATGTGCATTCTATTAAAAGTAAGACAATTTTTGGTCAGCAGCTGCGGTAACCTTTTGAAATCTTCTTATACTTATTTACTTTTTGTAAATTAGAGTTGTAAATATACAAATGTAAAAATGTCTAAAGGGAAAACTGTTTTTTTTTGCAGAGATAATGTTATTATATATGAGTGACTGAATGAATGATATAAGATTTGGTTTAAGAAAACAGAAAAAATCGATGTGAATATTATAATAAATAATTTCTTTGATAATTTATTTACAATGTAAAGTGTATATATCTCTGCAGAGCTTCGATATAGTAGAAGCAAAACGCGATATAATTTGTATAAGGGAAACGGATGAAGAATCGGTATTGCATACGTATGTACGTATTTAGAAAATTAAAATAAATTTAGCAGTTAAAATGTTTTTAGATTTCAATTAAATTCATGTCATCTCGTGTATAATATAAACATAGCAGTTTTCATAACCTTTTCTTAACTTTTGATAAGAATTTAAAGTTGCAATTTCCCATTATAAATTTTGATTAGACTCAGACTGAGCACGTATGGAAATTATACAAATATTATTTTATGTATAGGCACGGTTTTAAATTTCTGATTTTACTTTAAATTTTTTTTTAAATTTTGATAAAGCGGTATCTGATGAAATGTGCGTATACTGGTTCGTATATACCCTACTCTCCCCTAACACAATAATAAAAAAAAAACTATATAATACGGCTGCATTTCATTTATTTTTATTCGTTTCATTTGTATTCAAAAGTTGATTAATTCTTTGGAATATCATTTTAGTTTTTTTTTCTGTTCATTATTATACAATAATTGGATTTACCGCCATAATATGTATATGTTACGAACGCTCTCGCAAATCATAATAAATAATTAATTGGATTGCGAATAATAATAATTCAGCAGTGTTTCACTGATATATACACTATTTTGCTTGTCCGCGGCGCAATTTGATAAAGTTGTAATTTTATAATTATTTCTTTTTAAAATAATGAAGAAAAAACTTGAATTTTAAACAAAATTATTTCCTAATTGGATAATAATTAAATTGGTAACGAATAAAATTATTTTATCATTGATTTAATATACATAGATAATATTTAACATTTTTGAACCACAAGGTTATACTTAATCAGTTAATCACCCATCCAGTTTATAGTGAAGTGACTAGATGTTTGAATTTTTTTTTTTAATATATAGGCCGAATATAATGAAAATCAATGCATAGAATATGTCTAACCTATTAAGAATATTTTATAATTGTCTATATATATAATTTAAAAATATTGTATATAGACTTACGGAAAACCCATTAAAATCTAAACTATAATTAAATTTAATTAAATTAAATTGTGTACATAGAAATTATATAGGAGAAACATATATATAAAAGTCATCATCTATATTATATATTATTTTGAAATTCCAAAATCATTTCTCTAAGATTCAGAAAACGCCTATAATTAAAAAATAAATTAAATTTATTATTAACAAAGTGCTAAATACAGGTCAGTCAATTTTAATTAAATTCAAAATTAAGAACGCCCCTCATTCGAAAAAAAAATACAATTTGATGAAAAAAAAACTACCTTAAAAGATAAAATTGCACAAAAATTCGTAGATCTGATCTTCTTGTGGCAGGTAAACGACTTTGACGGGTAGCCACATATTTTGTTATTGTTGTTGTATACAGTGTCGAAGCATGAGATTTCAGGCATGGGAAGCAATACTTAAATTTCTTGTATACACTATACAGTATACGGATTACGGTAGATTGAAGACATCTTCAATATAAATTATTGCCTTAATTCGATTTCATTTTTTTTTTACAAAACTTAAAAGCAATTATTAAATTAAATATAATATGTATTCTAATGGCTATAGAATGCAAAATAAAATCGAAAAAATTCAACACATTTAATTATTTTGTATGGAACTCACACCATGGTTGCTTCCAAAAATCATTATTTCATAAGGTTTCAACGTACACTTACTATATTATTACAACGTAAAGAAAAAATAGTATATAAGGAGAACTTATGTATTTGTCTCTTTGCTTCCAATCTTTTATATAATTTTATTACAAGCCAAAATTTCCTTTAAGAATTGACAGAATACATTGGAAAAGACTCATAAATGATTGGAAGCAAATAGAGCGATAGGTTTCCTTCTTATACAATATTTTGATTTTTGTATAAATCAAGTGGTTGCATATCGATCGTAGGTATATGTGTTTTTTTTGTTAAAGCTATGGGAAGCAATGCTTCCCTTGCTTCTATGGAATATTCGGCACTGGGTTCGAGGCTCGGTAGAGCCAAAACCATTCACAACGGAGTTATCACCTTTCATTCGCAGGTGTTTTTAAAAAGCGATTGCAGTGGCCCGGAAGTCACTTAAAGCCGTTGCCCGCCTATATGATACCAACAGATAGAATTCCTCATATAGTGTAAAATCCACTCACTGATTACTAGAAAACAATGGTGCGACATGCTGACAACATTATTATTAATCACTCATAATAAAGTGAAAATCTCCCAATATAAAATGAATTGCACTCAAAATAAAGTAATTCACTTAAGTGAAAATCACTCAAAATAAACTGAAATTCAACCTGTATTCTGACATTATTAATTGATACTTACTCGACAAAAAAGTAAAAATAATTTAATTTTGATGAAAATTTCGGTTTACTTTGAGTGATTTTTCAATCAATTGTGTAATTTAAATAAGTTTCGCTTTATTTTGAGTGCTTAACACTCAAACAATTCTCATCAAAATTAGATTATTCTCACTTTATTTTGAGTGAATATTACTCGCAATTACTAACGTCAGAATATAGATTGGATTTCGGTTTACTTTGAATGATTTTCACTAAAGCGAATCACTTAAAATAAAATTAAAAAAGATAACTAAAAATCACTCAAATGACGATATATTCTGTGTTTATTGAGTGATAATCACACAAAATATAGTGCAACTACTTTAATTTTAATGAACATTTCGGTTTACTTTGAGTAATTTTCACTCAATTATTTAATTTAAAAAAGTGTTTATTTTCGTTTTATTTTGAGTGCTTGACACTCAAACAATTTTCATCAAAATTAGATTATTCTCACTTTATTTCGATTGATTTAATGTGAGTTTTTTCACTCATAATTTGTAATCAGTTAATCACTAATCAATATAACTAAAAAATTGGTCAATATCTCAACTCAAATCAACTTTCTGATATATTTTCAATCAATCTAAGATGTAGTCAGTTTTTAACGAAAAAGAAGAATTTTTGACTCAAATATGTTTCACTCAAACGATTTCAGCGTTATTTTGATTAAATCTTGTTGTTAAAAATAGATTAATTAAAATGTACCCAGAATTGGTTGTATATATTTGTTTCACTTAACTTAAATTGTATTAAATTTGTTTAAAGTAAACAAAACTAGCTGTCACATGACATACCTAACCAGTTTTTAGCGAAAAAAAAAGAATTGTCCACTAAAATATTTTTCACTCAAAAGATTTCATTGAACTGTTGATTAAATTTTGTAATTAAAAAAGGGGAATTATATATTTCACTCAAGATTGTTTATAATTTTTTCACTCAACCTCACTCAATTGAGTGAAATTTTTTTAGAGTAAACAAAAACGCGGTTGTTACATGTACAAAGCGATAATTTTAAATATAATAATTTGATCCTTAAAAAAATTACTTCGTATCATTTTAACCGAATTGGTGTTAACTATTTATAGTATTGAACTATGCCAGACAAATAAATATATACAGATATTTCACGCCGCATTAAAAATATATATTTTGCCGTTAAAAAAAACTAATTAGAATTTACCCAGAATTGTTTATATATATTTGTTTCACTCAAACTGACTCAATTAAGTTAATTTTTTGTGTAAAGTGAACAAAAACAGCTCTCACATGACAAATCTATAGTCAGTTTAACTGGGGAATCAAAATATTGCATTTTAAAACTTTTACATACAAACTTTAAACCCCTCCCCTGCAGAAAGGGGAGATTTCCCCAAATAGTCGTAGTATAATTTTTTGCCGGAGCATATTGACTCAATTGAGTTAAATTTTTTTAAGTGAACAAAAACGACTATCACATGACAAAACTATAGTCAGTTTTTAACAAAAAGAAGAATTTTCGACTAAAATATTGTTCACTCAAAGATTTGATTGGACTGTTAATTAAATTTTGTCATTAAAAAAGAAGAATTATATTTCACTCAAAATTGTTTATAATTTTTTCACTCAGCCTCACTCAATTGAGTGAAAATGTTTGGAGAGAACAAAAACGCGGTTGTCACATGTACGAAACGATAATTTTAAATAAAATGAATGAATTTGATACTTTAAAAAAATTACTACCTATCATTTTAACCGAATTGGTGTAAACATTTTATTATATTGAACGATGCCACAGACAAATAAATATATACAGATATTTCACGATGTAAAAATATTCTAGTTCACACCACATACAATTGTACTCACTATAATTAAAGCTTTTGTTAGTTCTTGCGAGCGAAGTTATGTCAACAAAGCAGGATCTGTAAATTTATTTGTCTGTGACGATGTCCAACAATACTGCTAATACTTCTGGCTTTGCTGTTTTTGGCATCATCATTTTTTGCAATGAAAATGTTCTCATCAAGTTGTTTAAACTTATTTTTAATTTCAAAATTTTCTTGAAATATTTCAGTTGGTTGATGAAATTGTCGATCCGAAATTTGCCGCAGAAATTCGTAAAAAAATCGAAGACGATCAAACGCATAACGATTACAAGTATTATGGTGCCACATATTCGATAAACGACGATCACGGCACGGCCCACATAAATGTGTTGGCTCCAAATGGAGATGCTGTTTCCGTGACCAGTACAATAAACAATATGTGAGTTGAGAAAGTTTTAAAATTTGAATTTTAATAATAATTTCTTGACCAAAATAATTTAGATTCGGTTCCAAAGTACGTTCTATGACAACTGGCATTTTAATGAATGATGAAATGGACGACTTTTCAACACCCGGCAAAACGAATGCATACGGTGTACCGGCGTCACCATCGAACTACATTAAACCTGGCAAAATGCCTTTGTCATCAATGTGCCCTTTGATTGTAGTCGATAAAAACGGTGATGTTACGTTGATCATTGGCGGTGCTGGTGGCTCAAAAATCACATCATCTGTAGCATATGTAAGTTTAATTAATAAAATGTAAAAAAAAATATTTAATAAAATTATTCTTTCCAGACAATAGCCCGCCATTTATACCTGAAAGAAAGTTTAGCCGATGCAGTTAATGCTCGACGAATTCATCATCAATTGCTTCCTATGCAAATAGAATACGAAAATGGTTTGGATCCGAAAATCCTGTCGGCTCTATCGGATAAAGGTCACATTATGTTTGAGGGACCGTCCGACAGTGGTTTTGCCTCACTGACAGCCATCGCTCGACATGGCTCCGAAATTCATGCCGTCTACGATGATCGACGGCAAGGCAGTTCGGCCGTATATTAATTTTAATTTTAAATTTATTTTTTTTTATATTAAACAAACAAATTCGTAGGTATAAACAAAGTCATTAATTTTATATAAAAAAATAACAGAATATTTTTGTAAAAAATAAAAAAACCACTTACCCAGCGAGCTTTTATGGTAGTGTTAGGTTGTTCAATTGCGAGTGGCCAGCAGTGTCTATGTTTTTGATTGGTTGGAACCACTCAATACAAAAATTCAATTTGTTGGAAACATTTTATATACAAATTGATGTTGTAAATTTCGATTTGTCCGCTGGCAACAAACTATAACACTACCATAAAGGCTCGCTACACTTACCATTTCATTTTACGAGATAAAGTTCAAATTTAAGAGAAACCATACAAATGTTTTGGTATTTATTATAGCTCTCCGTTCATTTTCGTTTTGTGTATTAATGAAAAAGTTCTATTACATTTTTTACCAGAACAATAATATTTAAGAAAAACATTTTATTTTTTTATTACTAAAATCACAGTTATTATTATTATTATTTTTATTAATAAACACTTTGTCCACGTGTATTTTTTTAATGTTTAAAAAAGTTGAAGAAGAAAAAATTTAATTATGTTAATTATTATTAATATAAAATAATTTATATATATTTGTTGTGATAAATTAAACAAAACAAAAAATTAACAAAAGTTATATAGAAAATAGGAAGAGAAAAATCTTTTAATTATAATTATTCAATTGTAAAATACACAAAAATGATTAAAATATAATTTTTATTTTTATTTTAAGAAAGAAAATCAATTAATTGAATTGATTAATTAATTTAAAAAAATAAGAAAAAAATGTATTTGAGAAGCGGGTTATTATGAGTTTATGATTTGACAAAAATTGTGTAAAAATAAATTTTGTATTTAAATATTATCCATAATAAACTCCCTCATTAAATAGACGACGCTGATAATATGAAAAATAAAATAAATTATATATTTTACAAAAAAAAGATGCGAATGTTTGATAATATTTTATTCAAATAAGCTGAGATAAAAAAAGGTAATAATATAGCGATATATCGATATTTTCTTCCGATATTTTCATTCGATATTATATCGATTTTTTTAGGATGTTACTGTTCTATAATAAGATACCCGATTTGATTTTAAGAAAAAAAATTGAAATAAATTCTAAATCATCTGAAAATCGATAAATCTAGAATTTTCCTTAAAATTATAACGGGAATTATCGATATTTATATAATTATATTCTTGTATTTTCTTTGAATTGAAATTTTTACATTTTTCATTTTACCAAACAAATGTCGATAATTGTATTTTCCTTTAAACGATATTGATATGATTTTCTTAGAAGAGAAAAAAATCGATATTTGAATCATTTTCTTGTCTGACAATATAGATATTTTATTTAATTACTTGTATGAAAATATCAATATTTAAAAAATTTCTTAATAGACTATGTTCAAAAAATTTCCTAACCTCACATAATATATAATAATATCCAGCCAAACATAAAACAACAAATTGTATGGAGATACGGATATTATTTTGACGTTTAACATGCCCTATTGTCTTAAAATATAATAATTTTTTTGCTTTTTCCTTGAAAAGCACAACGAAATCAAATCTAAACATCGCTACTTCTATGCAATAATATCATAGCTCGGAAAACACAACTTTTCAGGAGAGCAATTTTAAGTTTTTCGGGTTTTTGAATCGTTCGCATTTAAAAACTAAACGATAGAATTAAATGCGGTTTTTTCCAAAATATATTTTTTCATGTTCAAATAATTAGAAAAATTGCATTTTGAATAAAGTTAATATGTTTTAACTTGGAATTTTCGCATTTTTCGAAAACCGAAAAAAAAACTTTTGATACCATTTCTTAAATTTTAAAGATACAAGTCTAAAATTTTGACAGGATATGTAGATTTTTACAGGGAACCCTCCTGTATCATTAACTCATTTTCCACATAACTCGAGTTATAATGTTATTAGTTGGAATTAGCGATATATACATCACACCGACAGATAGGATTCCTCATTATAGTGTAAAAACCCACCAACTAACTGATCACCAAAAATATATCATTTGATATTGTCAATAAAACCCACCAACTGATCACCAAAAATATATCATTTGATATTGTCAATAAAAGCCATGGTATCATATAAGAAAAAGGTAAAATGCCTCGCTTTGGAGTAAAGAATACGATGAATGACACCTTTTTCGGTTATAGTTCAGAATGGACACTTAGTACACAACCGTAAAGAACGTTTATGTGTTAATTCTAAACCATTTATATATAAATCACGGTTTGGGGTAATATACACCCCAATCATATGACGCACTCATTTCTTAAACGGTGTTAGATGGGTCGGCCATTTGGATTCCACTCCAGCGCCTCTACATCACTATGTGAGTAAACGAATTTTACTTCACAGATTATGTTCAATCCAGCTCTATTATTACTTTGTCTTATCATTGCTTCCATTTGACTCAACAACAGTTCTTCTCCATGATCTTCATTTGATACTGACAATCAGTAATGTTCGTTATTATTTGTTTCCGCGGCAAGTGACAAAAAATCGTGCTAATAGTCTATTTTATGCCGTTTAGTTTATCAAAATCCTGTGAAAAATAAAATAATTAATTTAATTTTACTAAAATATTGAAATAAAAGGTAAAACCAGGGACGGAAACCAATTTGAAAATGGAGTTGGTTTGGTTTTTGGTTTTTCCGATAAATAATTGCTGCTTGTAGTTTTACTTTTAGTTTTATAAGATTTGAAATTTTGGTTATGGCTTTGGTTGGTGACAGGACATAACACACTCAAAGATATAACGCCCAAAGGCTTTAACAAGCTAAAGAACGATCAAATTTCGCTTCTAAAATGTTTAAACTGCGATGGTTTATATTTTGGCTGCTATGTTATTTTTAGAATTGAGAAAAAAGCTTGTTAAAGCGGTTAGGCGTTATATGTCTTTGGGTCTTAGGTGTTATGTCATGTCACTCCAAAACCAAAAGGTTTTACAAGTTTTCAAATTTTGGTTTTGGTTTAGGTTTTATTATATCTTTAAATTTGGTTTTATATTTTTTTTGTGGTTTTCTGGTTTTCCTGGTGTTGGTTTTGTGAAACCCGTTTTCCATCTCTGGTTAAAACCCTTGTAGCCTTGTATTATGTTTTGCTCAAAATGAGTCATATAATCACATCTCATAAAGAGAACACCTTGTTAATCACTCTGTATATTATTCGTTTATTATGAATAATGATGTGGGTAGATTTAATTACATAAAAATAAAAAGAAAAAAAAACAATAAAAATTCATAAATGCTATTTTTTTTAGAAATTTTAAAATGCGTAAAAAATAAAAAAACCTAATAAATTCTAACAATCTTGCCTTACACCAATACACTCAACACTTTTATTACAGCACTTGATACAAAAAAAAAACAAAATTTTAAAAATATTTAAACATTTTTATAAATATTTAATGGATTTATAAAAAAAAATCTTTTATTTTAAAATTGTTCTCGAAAAGAGGATTATTGCTTAGGCCTATATTTAATTTATATTCCGTTGATTTTGTTTGATAAAAACGACTAATAGAATTTTAGTATGTTACAGGAAAAAATAAATGTATAAAAAAAATATCTTGGAAATTTGAAGATCGTGTTGAAATTCAAGATGGCGTAAAAAAAAGTATATTAACTTAGTTAAGACTTATTACGAATAATTACAAATTTCGCCGAATTTTTGGTTTGATAATTTTAAAAATTTCTAAATTTATTTCTCACATGATTTCCGTATATATTGGTTTACACCTCGTTTTTCGGTCATGTGTATTTCTGGCACGTTATCCAAAACTTTTATTAATTTATATTTTTCTCATTTTTCTCAATACCATTAAACTTTTTTTATATGGCAACATTTTAATGGTATATAGGAAACTAGTCGTTAAAACAAATGAGCTATGAACTTGAACCTAAAAAAATATAAATTAATTGTATAAATTCGATTAGCTGCTGATGTGATCAAAATAGATCACGTAAACGCGTTTCTTTTTTAGAAATTTTAAATTTTAAATAAAATTAAAATCAAAAATTTGGTAAAATAATTTTATAAATAAATAAGTTTTGGACAACGTGCTAAAAATACACATGTCCGAAAAACAAAATTGATTAGATAAAATATTTACATTTTTTAGCTTTGGGTATAAAAATTTAGATAAATACAAAAGTAAAATAAATGTTAAAAAATCGGTCCCAGAGCCCCCAGCATAACTGAGATGCTGCTTTAACTATCTTTTAACAATTCAAAACTGACACAAACTAAAATTTTTCTATTAGTTATTACAACAACAAAATAAAATGGAAGGTCTCTTTGTTTTTAAACTAGAGACCCCAAGTGAAATTCCAGAGTATAGGGACACTTAAAAAAATCCAAAACAAAATTAACCAAAACCTAAAAAAATTTCTATATGCTCATATTTAAAAAAAAAATCGTATGGAAACCCACCTTAACCTTTAACCTGGAGATTCTAAATTCAATTCCAAAGTAAAAGACGACTAAAAACTCACCCTCACCAAAATTTGATCTAATCCGTCTACTGGTAAAAAACTGTCTCTATATGCTCATATTTTTATATGATTTTTACAAATAAGGGGGGAGTTCCCCCGCCCCTTTGATCCAAAGACATCAAATGCAACAGAGTATGAGACTACTAAAAACTCACCCCCAACAAGATTGGGCCAAATCCGTTTACCAGGAAAAAACTTTTTCTATATGCTCATTGCTCATATTTTTTGGTCATTTTTACAAAAAAAAAATCGTATGGGAGAATCCCCTTACCTTTTGACCTAAAGACCTTCAATGCAATCCCAGAGTATGAGACTACTAAAAACTCACCCAACAAAATTGGGCCACATCCGTTTACCAGGATAAAACTTTGTTTTATGGATTTTTTTTAATAAAAAGTAAAAGCAATTGCACGTTTTATATATTCTATATACGTAAATTATCCTTTTAAAGTTGGACAAAAAAAGTGTTACGTAACATATCCCTCCCACTTGTAACGTAATACATGGACGGTCACTTATTTTATTGTAAAGAAATGTAATCACGCATTTTGTAAATTTATAAAATATTATAATATTATATATGTATGGTGCTTATGATAATAATAACATTTAAGGTACATTTTTTTTAAACAATTCACTAATCATTTAAATTAAAAATCTTAAGAATAACATCCAAAACCATAACACAAACGCTAAAAGCTTTAACAAGTTTAAAACCGCTAAAATATCCCGAGCTCTTATTTATTGTTTGTGTTTTTGCTATATATTGATAAAATTTGGTGATCTGACATAACACCCACGGACATAACGCCCAAACGCTTTAACAAGCTTAAAATTGCTAAAACCCGATAAAATGTCTCTTCTAAAAATAATAAAATAAGCGATGGGTTTACACATTGGCTGCTATATCAGTGTTAGAATTAGGAAATAAGCTTGTTTAACGCTCTCTGTCACTGACAGGTGGCGATTAACGGTGAGTACCGGAACTACTAGTACAAATAATGTA
>JANSTW010040516.1:0-14639 GCA_027564275.1 Diadocidia ferruginosa | reverse complement strand
TTTTCTTGAAAAGCTTCGTGGTGAAAAAAAAACTTTTCACTAAAAATCAAAGCTTATTTTCAAAAAAATGGAAATAAATCTGGATAAAAAGATGAAAAAAACGTGCAGAATTTGGGTACAGGCTAATCTATCAACGAAAAGTGGATATTTTGGCAATATTATGTGGCTCCAGCTATTCGCCAGAGATATAATTAGATATAATCGCCTGTTTTTAATTAATTTGGTAATTATAAGTGTCAATAATATTCTTTCGTTAACACATATATAAGTAGCAGTAAACATTATTATAATCGTATCAAGCTAAAATTGCCGCGCAGCGAAATTTGTTTGTAAAAATATCGTAAAAGGAAAATTGTATAACTTGGGGGGCTTTATTGGCCTTTGTATTTGAATTACTACAATATTTTTTTTTCAATTAACAGAATGCGAAAAAAAAATTTGTCTGTCCGTCCGTCCGCCCGTCCGTCCGTCCGCACTTTAAAGTCCACACAAAAATAGAAAGTTCTAGATGAGACGATTTTGAAGTTTTGTAGGGATGGTTTTTGGTGTTCCCATTGTTTGCTATTGCAAATCAAGAATTTTGATTCACAGGAACGGGTATCTGTCATACAAAAAAATCGGGATAAATGGGCAGAAAATAAAGTCACCACGGAAATAAAGAGTTTCAGATGAGATACGATCTTAATATTTTGTAGGAATGGTTTTTTGTGTTTCGATGGTCTGCTATTTGATATCAAAAAATTGTATTTACAGGAACGAGTAAGGTAATCCCATTCAAAAAATTAGGGAAGAAAAAGTATACAAGGAATTTGCTAAGATCAAAAATTTAGAAGGGATATTTTCTTCGTGCTCTTATTATTTTGATAGTCAATATAAATAAAAGTTTTTTTCACACTTTCGTGTGATAATGTTTTAACAGATTTTTTAATTTTATTTTTATTTTTATTCATAGGTCCTTCTGTCCACCTTTGTGATACAATTGTTATTCAAATATATAGTTAAGTTTAATTTGTATAAATTGTAAGTACAAAATTTACAAATTGTTTAACTTCTTAGAGTGCATATAATATAAGTTTTATAACGTTTTTGTAAATTTCCCAGATTTAAAGATGTATATATATTAGGCGAAACGTCAATAAATGATTTAAACAGATGAAAGACTGCAGTTTTTTAATTAAATGAAGACCGCTTAGCTAGAAAAATTTAGATTAAATCCTTCGGCTAATCTGCAATATAGTGCAAATTCTCTAAATAGGACCCCACCTTTTCTATCCTGTAAAGGGTCATCCCTTGACCAAAAAATTATACTACGACTTTTGGGAGAAATCCCTTTTCGGCAAGGGGGAGGTTAAAGTTTGTATGCACAAGATTCGCTTATAATTTTTTTGTCGCAGGATGACCCTTTACAGGATAGAGGGGGTGGGGTCCTATTTGGAGCACATTCGCTATACTGCAGATTCACTGGTTTTTCCTGTTTAAGGGCGCACGCACAATTAAATATTTTTTTCCACTTTTCAGTTTCTTTTGTCAAACTAAAAATAATCGATTGTGCGAGCTTATATGCAAAGTGTATACTAGATATTGTATTAATAAAACTGAAAAAAATACTTTATTGTTCGAGCGCCCCAAACGCAAAACCCAAAATTGTAAAAATAAATATATAAACTCCAAATATTTTTTAATTACTTGTTGCTAAATAACGTCCTTCCTCGGTCCGAAATAATGGAATTTCTACTTGACTTGAATCGCCGAATTCTGCAAGAAAATTTAAAAATTCTAAATTTAAATTAGTGATGTTAGTAACAATTATTTTTATTATTTATTAAAAAATTTAAAATTAAAAAAACACAAGAAAATTAACTAAAAGCAATTAAAAAGTAAAACATTTAAAAGTTATTTTTTTTTTTTTAATTATTGCACGCATTGTTTTAGAAAATGTTGGAAAGATTCTATATATATGTTAAATAAATTAATTAATAAAACAAAAAATAATTAGTAATTAAAGAAATAATGTAATAATTTTTTTTATTGTTTAATTGATTTTTTAAAATATAAAGGACGGGTTAATAAAAAATAATTTTGTATTTAGTTAATTTGAAACAAAATCTCATATTTCTCATATGAACATTTTTTTAATTTTTTAAAAATATTTTTAGGTTTCTGGCACATATTTTAAAAAATTTTGAGCGTTTACAATTTATGTTATCAAATTAAAATTGATTTTGATATATATTTTCAATTCCTTAGTTTTATTTGACCTCAGGCTCAGGCGAATGCTTGAGCCAATAATATTACTAAAGTATTCGTTTGCCTGTTCCTAAATTTCCATAGAACAAATGAGGTCCATGTAATTTTCCAATACCTAACAATATTTTATTTTAAATATTTTTAAAATTAAAAAAGATTTGTGTGTGGTTTAAAAAAAAAAGACTAACAACTTATGTTAAGTTATTTTTGTGTCATATTATATAATTCTTTAGAGATGATTTAATTAATTATCAACACCTAAATGTATATGTATGAACTAACAACTAACAACTTATAAATTTTAATTCTAAAATGATCAATAATTCCCGAAAACAGGACTTATAAGTTTATAACTATGTAAGAAAATTTACAATATTAAAAAAATCAACGAGAAAGAAATTCATAAAAGAAAACATAGAAATTTGTTTGCATATATAAATATTTATGTATTTACATCTTAAACCTTATATCAAATGATAGTGATAGGCAAAAATAGTGATATATAGAAATCAATCCAACATATTGTAATAACATGCTGCTTAATAATAAATAATAAGACAAAAAATTTAATAATTATAAATAAAGTAAAATATTTTGTTACATATAAGAAAAATTACTAACCCGAATATCTAAGTTTTTATTATTATTTTTTTTCGAAAAGAAGTGCATCATCTGTGCAATGTATTACACAAATCTCAAATATTGTCTTTGTTCAGGTTAGCGAAAATCTTTCCAACATTATCGAAATGATCGCGTTATTTTAATTATTTAATTGTTTAATGTTTTATTTTTCATTGTTTTATTTGCAGGAGATGGACAACGCCCTTAATTGGTGTCATTTTGAAGCGGTATTGTTTGAAATATTTTAATTATAACGTATATACAACACTATATATTTTAAGTCATATACTTGAAAACACAACATGTTCTTAAAAAAACTAAAAAAGAAATGTACTTGGACAAACACGCAAAAGTAAAATTAAAATTTGTACAAAAACCAACTACATTTTCATGCGTCAACAAGACTGTTTTTCTTTTTACGAAATATATTCACAAGCATTGCCGCAATATGCTTTGTATTAGCCATTGACAAGTCCTTTTCTAATTGTAACACATTTGCCACAGCCGTACAATAATCTTGGAAAATATTCCATTCAGTTATTCCAATACTTTGCATATTGCTGACACGAATCGAACGCATATTGCTATCATTTGATATCATATGCAGCGCACGAACCGTACACAGTTGACGTAGATTTTCTCTTTCCTTTATCAAATGAGGCAGTTCTAGAGTCAAGGTTATGCGAAGGGATGTTCCCAGGAAACTGGGTCTTGAAGTTAAATAGCCCAAAAAGTAGCTTTGCCGGAACGGAAGAATATCATCTAAATAGGTCATAGCACGACCCACTTTGGAAAAGCATGCACCAATGTCAACTGCTGATTTTGGTTCAGTTGAACATAATACGCGTAAATGTTCCTGCGCATTAATCCAAATGGCTAAATTACCTTTCTGACTAACATAAACACCACGACCATATGGCCATTGTTTGCCATTTATTGCATTCGATTCTGCCTCTTGGTAGGGGTCTGTACTGTCTAAAAGAGCAATTAAAAGTTTTTTCTTTTCTAAGGTCCGCCTCATTTCAGAAGAAGTTTCTAAAATTTCATTCATCGTATAGTAGGTGCCGATCTCCTTTTCATCAATTGATTTTGCGAATTCTGCTGTTAATATTTTTGCAGTTATAATTTGTTCAACCTCCTCAAGTTGTCCAATATTTAAATTTAATGGAAGTTCATAGTCGTCTAAATTTCTGGAACATTCAATGACACCTTCCGTAATCCATTTAGCTGATGTATCAATGGTTAAATGAATCTCAGGAGTTTCTTCGATTTTAGCCATATTTTCCTGACTGCCCTCAGTAGCATTTATATTTGGAAAATATGAAATTTTTGGATGTGGTTGAAAATCTGAATTAATATCAATACAATGAATATCTTTGATAAGTGGCACAAGAAACTCTTGAAATACAACAAAAACATCAAAATCTGGACAAACAACCCCGGCATTTAGATCTTCATCGATTTCCAGTTCTTTGGTTGCCTTCTTCATAGCCGGCCAAATCACATCAAATAAATTATGATCGACACGAGTTTGACGCATTTTAATTTTATCAAAAACACTTCGCTTCAGAAACCTTGCCAAATATGTTGTTACCGATATACGTAACGATGATGCACTACCCGGCACACTGTTGGTGGGTAGTTCCAATGAATTTAACGTATGATTTGGTGAATGAATTAAACGAAAACATCGTTCTAATGTTGTCAATGTATCAGCATCGTCAAGAAGGCGTCTAGCGCTGTGTAAATCATCCGGAACTAAATTTTAAAGATATAGAATTATAGAGTAATGATTGTGGGTGCAATAAGTATATAGCTGATCTATATACAGAAACTGTACAGATAGCTTGTGACGATCTTTTTAATTCATTTATAGATATAGATATAGATAAAGGGATCCTTTATAGTTTTTTTTTGTTTGCATGCATTAAGACTATAGTGTATAGTATAGTAGTATAGAAGGAAAGGAAAAAAAATAATTTGATTAAATTACAATTTCTAATTCAAAAACAAAATATTACAAATTAGCAATTAAATAACTTACCCTGATCATTTAACATATCATCAGCTAGGTCTTCGTGAGCACCGAAATCTTTTAACAACTGTCGATGTGAAAGTACACTTTCTGACTGTTCGTGATTCAAATAAAATTCAGCTGAATTTCCCATCTGAATAATAAAATAGGATAGTTTTAAATATATGCGTTACATATTATGCGATAGAATATAGCATTTTAAATTCGAAAATACATTTTTAATTTTCTTAAATTATATATTACAACACAACCTATATACAAGTATAAAATACACATAACACTAAAAGTTTAAAAATTGAAATAAATCAATATTTTTATAAATTTTTAATTTTAATTATTAAATATTTTATTTGTAAAATTCAATAGAAATTTCAACATAAGATGTTTTAATAATATATAACTATAGATATATAGATGTGAATATACACTTCACTTATTTATACAATTACATACAAGACGTGTGTGTCTTCACATAATATTATATTATATATTGTTATACATATATATCATTATATCGTATCCTTTACTAAAGCGAGGAAGCGTTAGAACTATTTTATATTTTTTTTAACTATCTGATTCAATTAGCCAGATTTTTTGGTGACAAGTGTGGCAAGTTACTATATGAGGATTAATTATACTAAAAGGGACGAGATTTGAGTATTTGGCATCACGTATTTTAGTTAAAAAAAGGAAAATAAGTTACGAAAACCAAATACTTGTTAAGAAAATTTTAGGTAATGAGGATACCCCATATTTGTTTGTGCCATACATTGAATATAACAGGGTATGCGCACTTTTTTCAATTTCAATTAAAAATTATGCAAAAACTCTTTCCAATTATACGTAAATTTGAATAAACAGATTTATCAAGTAATGCGTTTATACGATGGCTTCTATTTAAATTTTTGGCCTAATGATGAAGAAGATAGATATTGATGATCAAAACCGTATTTGTGTCTCAAAATCTTTTCGATGAGAATCAAAATGCTTTTCTATCTGTTTAAACCAATTTTTGATAAACTTTCTCCACTTTCATTGAGATATCTACAAAATTTGCGTTTTGAAAGGGTCAACCTCTGTAGATCAGCTGGTGTTTTATCCATTCTAATATATTGCTCGAATTAACATTATGAGAAATGATCAGCGATATTTGCTCTTTTTCTTTATTTCTATGAAGACACCTGGCAAACAAATGATTATGTACGATTCAGAATTGACCATCATCAATGCCTAATTAGTATTTTTCCCTCGTTATCAACAATGTCCGCGAACAACTATTGTTGGAGTAATCTCGTCTTGGAAGGTCCATATACTCGATTGCTGTTTAGTTTTAGGCTTATATTATGTATAGATTCATTTTCCATCACCTGTGTATATGGGGTATTTGATGAACCTTGACATATTTTGTCATCATTTCCTTGCACCAATCAACTCGTGCCTTCATTTGATAGTTTGTCTGTTATATGGAATCCAACCTGAATAAATCTATTATACGACCAAATGAACATGAAATATCTTATTGATTCTTATTAATGTAACTATTTCACATCTTATTATTTTAATTTATCAGTTCATGCACAGCATCGATGTTTGTTGGCACAACAAATAACTTTGGACGATCTTCACAAAAATCGCCCTGAAGAAAATGACAGTAATGAATCGATTAAATTTGAAATGCCAGCTTTTAACAATGATGTAGAATGGTGCTATTTCGTCATTTGCGAATTATTTGATTGATACACTGTCTTGTCTTCATAATCCAAACTGAAAATGATGAAGAATAATCCCACGCAAATGTTCCCAAGTTAATTTAATTTGTTCGCGTAGACATTCTTTTCGGTTTACTGTTAAAAACAAAAAACGGGTCCAAATAAAAAAAATCAAACTTTCTAATAAAAACGTTAGATGGCGTCTAAACATTTATTTGGGTCTTAGATCAGAAATATAAATAAAGCAGCCTACGTACGTACAGGTAAACATTACTTTTTGAAAATAATTTAAAAATATATTTAAATTTTTAGATTGTATTATACTTTAAAACTTATGAAGCCAGCATAGAGCAGTGACCCAGTGAGTATAAGCGTCACGGCTTTGTGTTCAAAAGGTCGCGGGTTCGATACCAACTGACAGGGTTCCTCATATAGTGTAAAACCAGTCCCACTGATCACCAAAAAATATGGCTAGTGCAAGTTGCTGACAACACTCAACCTTTGATATAGTCGTCAATGAAAACCTATCAGATAGATCAAAAAGGGTAAAATGATCCCTATGCTCCCTCGCTTTGGAGTAAAGGACACGATGATGACGATGATACTTTAAAACTTTTTTCCAACTATAATATATGAACGTGCCAAACTACCTAAAATTGTGCTTTCTAAAAAAAAAATATCTAAACATTTTATATATTTACATTATCTTCTGCTTTCGGATTTCCACCGAGATGTAAAAGTAAATTAAAGAAATGTCCATTATCATTAATTGTAGCAGCATAATGTAATGCCGTTCGACCATCATTGTCGACTGCTGATGTTGTTTCCGGAAATCGACCAGCCAAATATCGAATAATTCCTTTAAATTGATAAAAAATTATATATGCAAAATTAATTTCATATTACAAAGTACAACTTTTATTAATCTACATGTAATTCTATATAATTTCAATACAAATAAATTTTTTTTATACCAGCATGTCCAAAAATAGACGAAACATGTAATGGGGTAGCACCATTTGGTGATATGTCATCCTTGGCCACAGCAAATTTACGTCTATCCAAGGCTGATTGTAAATCTCTTAAGCTACCCTCTCGTGAGGCCAAGTGAACTCGACGTATTTTATTCTAAATTAATAATTTTATAATCGTGAACATATTTGATATAGATTTATTATCACTACTCCACAAGGATTTAGTGATCCAAATAATAATAATATTAACATATAAGAACATTTCTCGGAATAGAAAGGGCCAATGTTTGTAAAAAAGACACTCAATTATAGGTTAATAAATTTCTCACAAATGTTGTGGAATATGTTTGGTAATCCGGTCAGCTGTTTGGGTACCATTGACATAAATATTTCGTAATAACTCAATTTTTTCTTCAAAATTGTTCAAAAAAAGTTACTAAATTGTCAAGAAAAAATTGAAAATATCAAATGATGCCCAGTTTAACAATTTGTGCATGTAGACAGTTATTTTTTAAGAATAAAATACAAATAATTTAAAGAAAATCCATTGATGTGTTTTTCTAGCACGATTCGTATAAGAAAAAATAGTGGCATATGGATCACAAAAAAAGTTGGATTTTGTGGAGTAGTGTATATTTTGAATATCGTAAAAGTCTAATTAAAAATAATGTTTACCATATAGGCGGGCACATTATCAAGAAATGCTTGAATTTCTGGCTGATTTGATGTCATACCAATAAGTCTTCGACCTTCTCCATTTAGTACTAATACTGCTAATTGTTCCATATCGCCTGAACTGATGATTGATTTTATTTTTAATTCCTAAAAATTGCTTTTTTAAATAACTACAAAATTCAGCATAAATTGTACATTAAACAATATTGAAAATTCTAAAAGTAATCTGTAGAAATAAAAATGAAAATTAATATACTAAACCATATACTTCATCATCGTCCATGTGAAATTGTCCGCCCTCTGATTGTAGTCCACCATTATCTGGTTCACCTCTTACAACGCCTTCGATTTGTAATGCTGGACTTGGTGAAATTTCTTGTTCATTATGATCATCATTATCATGGGTCTGTTCCTGTTCATTTTCATTTTCAAAATTTAATGCTTCATCGTCATTTTCATTTGGTTCTTTTTCCTGAAGCAGAGTGTTATTTACATTTGAAGGCAACAGATAGAAGAGAAGAAAGATAGTCCGTGCATTTTTTATATGTTTTTTTAAGAATAGTTTTTCTAGGCCTATATAGGTTCTACAGAATTCTACTTTATACAAAATAATTTTGAAAGCGAACGAGCATTTACTTCCAATATTATTTTTTGTTTTCTAAAACTATTTTACCTCATTTTTATTAGTGGGATCTAGTTCATCGGTCTCATCATCATTATTAAGATCTGGATCGATTTCATTTTCACTATTTTTCACTTCTTGTCCTATTTCTTCAACTTCGATTACTAAATTTTCATCGTTTTCCTCTTCATCATCACCATTATATATATCCTCAAAATTTTCTACATGCTTGTTAGAAATTGATTCTTCTTCAGCAATTTGTTCATCAACATTTTCTATTTCTTCGGTTTGATCATCGACAGTTTCTGCTTCATCATTATTCTTGTCTTCATCATCACTTTCGCCCTCTTTCACCTCACCCTCATCAATATCATCTATTTCTTCTACTTTACCTAAATCATCATTGTTACCATTATCATCATCGTATCCACCATTAACTATTGTTTCATCATCATTTTCCTCTAAAGCAATAACTGCATCATTGTTTTCAACAGCATCATCACTAACTAAAGACATGCCTGTGGCTAGTGTATCTTGTTCTAATTCAGTCTGAAAAGTAAACAATTGTCGACAAAAAAATATTGTTTTTCACTGTTTATAATTTTGAAAAGGGTCTAAATTTAACGAAATTGTGTTGGGATATATAATAAATTTGTATTGAATGATGAACAGTATATATATAGTTTTTTGAGACATGGATTTGAATGTATATAGATCATATCGAATATTGTGCTAATTTATAGGTGCAAAAATACAATATCAATCATATACTTTTAGAACAAATTTATAGATATTTCAAACTGAAGTGAACGCATTATATAATGTTATAGAAAAAAATCCGCCAGCTCTAACTTTTGGGAATGATTAATAAATAAATCGTTTTATTTGCGCGATTAAAAACAAACAAATTTTTAATTAAAAACAATTTTTGCAACTTTTATTTATTAATCAATTTACTGTGTGCTTTTCGTAAATAGCATGAATTGTATAAATTTGACTATGCGAATAACCAGTATTTTTCTTTAATAGAAATTTATAATATGTATCACCTGGCATCAGGTCTGATGCAGAGATAAAATTGATAATTTTTATTGCAATACTTTTGTGATATTTTCTATAATTTTAGTATTATGGGTATAAAGATAAAAAAACTTAATAATTTTTGTGAAGTATAAAATAAAAATATAAGCTTTATATACTCATATATATCATGTTTATTGATAAATTAATTTGCTATTTTTGTAAATTCTACAATAAAATTTATTTTAAATTATAATGGCCGACAATTAGCTTACTTTTTTAACTAAATTCTTATTTTAATCTACCTTAAATAGAAGTTAAGAAAAACGTCTACAAAAATTGTGCTGCATACGCATTAACATTATTTAAATTTATAGTGCAGTGCAAATGTTTCAATTATATACATTTACAAGATTTTATAAAATAGGTGAAATCTAAAGCAAATGTAATGGAAAAAGATGAAAAACCCGTGGACACAATGAAACTTACTGCAGCTGTGGGAATAGCTTCATCAATATCATTAAGTTCATCTTCTATATTATAATTCTCATCCTCTTTATCTTCGTTAAGTAGAGGAATCGGCGTGTCTGCCCGTGCAGAGCTTGAATTTGATTTAGCATAAAGTTTTTCACTTTCTGGATTTATTGCGGCTAAAACCGCTTGTTCTTCTGTCGTTAGTGGTTCAATGTTATCGTCTCTATATTTAAAATTTGAAAAATTTTAGAAACATTTAAATCTATAAATACTTAAACTTACTCATTATCTAATAGATTTGATTCATCCGTATTATCCAAACTATTTCGTAATTTAGCTGTTTCGGGTGATAATAAATTACCATTTCTTATTGCCTCTGATGAACCACGTCTAATTGCCGACGATGCACCACTTAAAATCGTATAACTCTCATAACTTGATTGACTTTTCTTTAAAAAATTATTATTCTAGTATATATGGAAATAATGGAAAATTAGAAAAATTTTGATTATTTAATAAAACAATTTTACGTTATTCATAAATTTTGATGTATCATCTCCAAGCATGGCCCAATCGTAACCGGGTGGTAGACCTTGTTGTGGCACTCTTGGTGCATCCGGTATTACGGTTAACATTGAACGATCAATATCATTTGGTTTATTTTTATAATGTGCAGGCGTTTTCATTTTCTAAAAAGCAAATTTTTTTAGTTGTAAAAATTATTAAAAATGGAAAACTGCATATACATAATCTAAAGCTTGTTCATCACAACCAGCCTGAACCAAAAAGTTATATGATCGGCTGTTATTTTTGGCACTTGCTGCCCAATGCAGTGGAGTTTTTCCAGTAAAATCCATATCGGTTGCTGCATCTGGCCAAACACTTAACAAATATTCTACGATTCGTGTATGAGCTAATCCGGATGCCTGGCATATTAATTTTAGAATTATAGAATGCAAACATCATTGATGAATTATTATAGTTTTATAAAAAATCGGTTCGAGACTTCCAGCCAAACTGGGATCTTGGTTTTTACTATCTTTTGTTATTTAACCCATATCTCAAAAATATAATACAGGAGAAATTTTTGGAAATAATCTAATGGAGAGTGGAGACAAACATTTCTAATCTTATCTTATAACTTCTATTTTGCAGCTATAATTTTTAGAAATTTACAATTATATGATAACTCCGCCTCTTCTGATTTAAAAACCCTAAATGTAATCATATATAGAATATTGGACCACTAAATACTTACCCTCACCAAAAATATACCAAATCTGTCTAATAGTGAAAAACTTTCTATATATGTTCATATTTTCCTTATATTTATAAAAAATGTATGGGAGCCCCGCCTCCCCTTTGATCTAGAAATTTCAAACCTAATCCGAAAGTATATAATAAGGAAAAACTTATCCTCACCAAAATATTGTCGAATCCGTCAACAGGTAAAAAGCTTTCTCTATAAGTTCATATTTTCCGGAAATTGTTGCAAAACAAATTGTATGAAGCACCCTTTGCCAATTGACTTTGACACAACCAACACGATCTTACAATATGAAACTGCTAAAAATTTACATTAAACAAAATTGTAGGTCGAATTTTTCTTTGTATGTGGATTTTTTGGACTTTTTTTTTATCAAATCGTATGGTAGTCCTTTTATTTTGACTTACAGACTCTAAATACAATCCCAGAGTATGGGACAACTAAAAACTTACCCCACAAAAATTTAACCAAATCCCTCAACTGGTGTAAAACTTTTTTTTTGACTATTAATTTGATGACAGAGGGACGGGTGGACACATGAACAGGTGGAAGGACAGACACTTTTTTTAATTTTTCTGACTCGGGGTATCATATAATATCAAAAAAATATGGGTCGGAAATATGACCATTTTCATTTTGACGTAAATTAAAGCTATTATACTATTGCCATTCAAACTCTAGATATGGTTTGCTTTTTTGTGTTTGTATGATAGTAGTAAAAGCAACAAGAAAAAATATCTTATAATTTAATGAAAACTAAAAGTTACCTTATGCAAAGGTGTCAATCCATTACTATCTTTGCTGGACAACAACACACTTGGAACAGGCGGTGATGTCTTTGCAATTAAACCATCTAAATCATTATCCACAACAGCTGAATGAATTTCTTTAATTATGTTCTAAATAAATTAATGTAATTACCGATATGCTGAACTTATTATAATTATATAAAATAGAATGCATACCATCACAAAAGGTACAGCGTCTAAGAATTTTTTCACTTTTGTATTTGAGCTAACTTCGGTACGAAGACGATTTCCTTGTCCTTCCCACAAAACTCTTGCCAATTTACCCAAATCCTTATCGTGTATCCATATTCGTATGTTTGATGGTTTTATTATAATGGCTGTAAAAATATCTAAAATTTGTATTTATAAAGATAATTTACGCACACAAGACAATTTTCAATGATTCTAAATATAAAATTATTATCGACATATCTGAGAAAAAAATTCTTAAAATTCTAAAACATCTAAAACATACAATTTTGATCAATTTATCATTTATTTCACAGAAAAAATAATATAACATATATATCACGTCTATAATAAAAAAAAAATCTATAGTTCATACCACTGGTACCTATTATATTCTTAAAGCTTCTGTGAGTGAGCGAGCTTTTATTATGATTTATGATCAATATTTAACTTGTTTTTTCAGTGAAACATTTCTCTTTAAAAGAATCGAAAAAAACCAGAAAAGTTTTCCTAAAAATATGGTAACATTAAGATAAATCATAACGAATTTTGGTTTTATCCGCCATCTTCAATAATACCGCCATCTTGGATTTTATTTTCTTCGAAATATTTTCCAAAAATGTTGATTTATTCTGATTTTTATATTTATTTATCATAAATCATAATAAAAATGGCTTTTAACAGCATAAAATAAGCCATGCCTCTTTTTACGAAGGCAAGTAATTATTACTTATATCGATATTTTCTGAGTTTCGATATATCGATAATTTTAATTTCGATATTTTATAAAAGGGATATCGGTATTTTCATTCGATATTCTATATTATCGTTTTTTAATCATATTTTTTTTTAATAATTAAATAATCATCATCATCGTGTCTTTTACTCTAAAGCTAGTGAGCATAGGGACCATTTTATCCTTTTTTCTATCTGCTACCATGGTTTTCATTGACGGCCATATCAAAGGTGGAGTGTTATCAACAACTCGCACTAGCCATATTTTTTGGTAAACTATGGGGTGACTTTAAACCACTAGCGATCGCTTTTTAATAACACTTGCGAATGAAAGGTGCGATAGCCCAGATCTGAAATTTGTTTTGACTCTACCGAGCCTCGAACCCACAACCTTTTATTTGCTTTTCGATTTTTTGCAAATATCGATATATCGATATTTTTCAAATATCGAACAGTCGCTACAGTTATAATTTTAAAATCTAAAAGTTCAATACCTGCATGTAAATATACAACACAACGACAACAACAACAATTACGAGCAATTACTATTGTGATATAAGCGAACAGCTTATATATAGGTACTCTATATAGATGATAGATCCAACTTATAATAATTGTTTTTGTTGTATTATGGTAAAAGCTCGCTCACAAAAGCTTTAAGAATATATAGAAATATATAATATATAGAACTAGAATATTTTTTTATAAGACGTGATATATCTGTTATATTGTTTTGTCTGTAATAATACCAATGATACTACGCATCACAGTATAATAATAACCAGTATAGTAGCTTTTAAAAATTTGACATACGATTTTATTTTCCTAATTTGAATGACCTTGATAGAGGCGAAATTCTGTTTGAGAAGAGGGCCGACAATTTGGCAATAAATTTTGCGATTTGCAATGACTTTCTTATTTTGTATAGATTAGATGTTGCTACGCATAACGTATAATCAGTATAATTAGCGAGCCTAGATTTATTAGTAGAAATGCGTTTAATGCGAGTGGACAACTGTGTCGATATTTTTGTTACCAGCCAATCAGTGCTTGTTGTTGGTACCATTTCATTGTTGTAAATTCGAGTTGTCCAGGCTCGCTAAGTATAATAAAATACTGCATTTGTTATACGCTCAATCCATTGTAGTAACAGTAAAAAATCAATTTTTCAGAAGCGATATTTCCATAATATAGTTATTAAAAATGTTTTTTAATCCTTTTAGTTACATTATATAAATCTAATTTTTGAATTCGGCCTAATTTCGGTCAGTTTTCAGTTTAAA
>JANSTW010040505.1:0-14641 GCA_027564275.1 Diadocidia ferruginosa | reverse complement strand
AAATATTTTAAAACTATCAAGCAATCAAAAAGACAATACGTGAAAATTTTTAAGAAATAAAAAGTAAGAAGTTTTATTTTTTTTAGTTTAAAATAAAAAAACATTTTATAAATCAAAAAATATGCTAATTTAATGCAACAACTTTAAAGTAGTTTCAATAAATACTTTAAATGTAAAACTAATAAAAAGATAAACCCAAACAACAATAAAAATTAAACTAACTTTCCAATATTTTCAAAACATCGATTAATAAAAACAACAGAGATTATCGAAAACACATTTGTAGAACGAACAAATTTAAATTGGATCTAAAAAGAAAAGTATTTTTGATTTGAAATTACACTTATACATATTATTAGTTATTACAAATACTTTTAAAATTATTATTATAAAAAAATAAAATAGTTGCTTTCAATAAAAGCTTTACTTGTTCACAATAAAAAAACTACCTGTGGATCCGAATATTTTATCATATGCATTTTTAACAATTGAATCACTTTTTTAACCAGCACATAGTGACTTGAAATTTCAATAATACGACTTAATAAACTTGAAGACTTTGCTTTGCGTGAAGAAATCTTAAATATAACGTGTTTTGTATTGCAATAAAAACTGAACAAAACTAATTTTACTAAATACAAAATTACAAACCGTTATAAAAATTTTAAAATATCATAAGTAGAATACAAATAAAATCAAAAAATTTATGTGAAAAATTATATACTTCTTCAACAGAAAGTGCCTGAGGACCACGTAAATCCAAGTTCTCTGGAAAAACTGTTTGTGGCAAAGAAATAAACTGTTGATTCCTAAGCGCTTTCCTCCCTTGATCCGCTATAAAAAGTTCACGCAAAGACTTGTTTAAATAAATATCACCATCAATCTCAATTTCACCGTCCTAAAACCAATTTTTTAAGTATACAAAACTGTTAATTAACAAATCAATAGAAAATTTTAAAATATGCAACAAAGAAAATACAATGATATTGTCTAAACAATTAGATAAAATAAAAATAAAAGTTAGATTATACACTGAATTTTATACAAAAAATATTTAGAAAAATGTTAAATAATAAGAACAAAAAACAACTGTACTTCAAGACATACTCCGTTTAAAATTTTTTTTTTAAAATAACCTGAAATGGGAAAAATTTCTGTTCAATTTTCAAAATAATATCGTCAAAAAGTGCAATAACAAGACAATTTTCTGCGGGCATACAAATCCGTTTACTTGCAACACAGTCTCGTAAAAGCTAAATATTTGTAAATTAATTTTAATAAAACAAAATTATTACAAAAGACTTATAATGATATTTAAAAAGTCAAATTTTTTGTCAATTTAGAAAAAATTTAATCTTGACTAAATAGACTTTATAAAAAACATGAAAAAAAGTTACAATTGTATGAAAAAAACCTGTGCATAAACATCACGACAAATTAACGCTTCTTGTGCCCATTTTAGTGTCTTTTCCCAATGAATATTTTTTGTAGAAACTTCCGGAAATGAACAGTTTCGATTTTTAAATAAATCTAATCCATTTTCTGCGCTATCTAAAATTAGCTAAACATTGATTTATATCAAATACATAATACATTAAATGCAAAAAAAAATTTAGACCTAAAAATTTTACATCAATTATTTCTTTAATAGAAAACTTATTAGAGTTAAGAAATTTTAGTTAAATTACCATTAATTTTATAACCATAAAAAATAGTTGACATTTTTTTATGATTTTTAAATTACTCCAAATTAGTAATTTCTTCAAACTATACTAAACAACTAAATTAAAATAAAACCTTTTTGAACATAGACACAAAGCGCAGTCCGTCGCATTAAATTTCGCGGTACTTGCACTTCAATTGGGCCAAGTTGTTCATTAGAGGCACCCTTAGAGGAATCGTACAATGTAAAAGGAATGTGCTCTTTAGCTACACGACGAGAAATATCAAAAATTTCAGACGGATGAAATTTTTGACCGTCTAAAAGTTTTAGTCAAAAACAAAAATTATATTTCTAATAAAAAGATAAAATATCTTATTTTGTTAAATAATTCTAACTAAAAAAAATTAACTCACAGATTCTATAACTTAAATCACCAAATACAGCGTTATTTACTTTACGAACACGCCAATCTTCGCGCATTTTTCGCAACTCTGTAAAAAATAGATTTTTATCAGCTCCTTCTAGACAATTTGCCTTTTCACGTCTTTCTTTTGCATCAGTAATAATTTTTTGAGCTTCAGAAAGAGCTTTTTTCCGCGTACAAAATTGAAAACCCTTTGAAACAATAATCCTATCACTAGCTTTCGGATCTTCAGGTGGAAAATTATCCGGAAGTACAGAAATGGGAGCCATATATTGAGAATTTAACACATGTAATGTGTCTAATAATACGTTAAGTTCTTGAAGAGACATGCTAAAAAATATCTTTTCATTAAAAAAGTAGTTCCTATTTTTTCAAATAAAATTTCCTTAAAACAATATGAAAAACTTAAAAAATTACTGAATATTTTTAGCAACATCAGCCCATGGTCCAGCAGCAGGCTCAACTTTTGTAACTGCCTTTTCTTCGTTTTCGTTATGTAATTCTTTTTCATCATCAATTTCAGCACTTCGTGTTAAATCCAGACTAGACTCTTTACCAACAATTTCTCTCCAATTTATACTTTGAGCATTTTTCAACACAATATCTTTGAATTCGGGAGGCCTGTAATTTTTTCCAATATTAAGTCTTAAAAAAATAAGTACTTAAAATTAACAAACTAGTTAGCAGATCGCATACTAGCAAGGTAGTTTTATAAAAACAAAAATAGAACTTAATATATCGCTCAATCCCGTCGTAACCAATTTCTTGAATTTTCCATTCAGTCAACGCCTCCACACAAATCTCAACGCCTCGCTGACATTGATTCGATGACGACGGCATACCAGGGGTATACATCTTAAAAAAATTTGTAAATAATTTTGATTGCAGAGAAAAATTAACATTATAATTCTTTTTTTTAAAAGTTAAAAGCTTTAATATAAAAACTTTAATAGCCACTTCTCTAACGCATAAATTACGCAAAATGTGCAAGTCTTCGAAGGTTAAATACAATGTTTTTAAATAAAGAAAAGCGAATTTAAAAAAAATTAAATTTTTAAAAACATTCAAAAAATGTTTTCAAATTGGTTCAGGTCCTTAGACGAATGGCATGATCATGTTATTATCTCTCTTTACACGCGAAATAGCGGTTTTGAAACAATAGAGGAATGACGAATGCCTTTTTTTGAGTTTAATATTGAAGAGTACTTTTGCCGGCGCTAACAAAAGCATTTTTTGTTTTCGTTCTTTTGACTTTTCAGTCGTTTTTTTTCTAACAAATTTTTTGAGACACAAATAAATTTTGTTTTTACTTATTTTTGTTCTAAAAATTTTTTTTATTAAAAAAATTTTTTAATTTTTTGTAAAAGTATATTTTCTAGTAATTTAAAGTTTATTTACTATAAAATAATTTATGTACAAAAGAGGATTATAGCAATCGATAGAAATTTGTCTCTCTTTGATTTTTTTTGCAAGTAGAAGGAATTGAGATATTTGTATAATAGAAATTTTTATGTAAATTAAAAAATGTATTTTGAGTGTTTTCCTTTTAGCATTTTTTTTACAAATTAATGAATCGGTTGCACTGATTTTGTAATGTAATTTGACAATTGTATTTAGATTATGGCTCAAACTTCAACGGGACATTGCATTGTAAGTTATTTTTAATTCAAAAAATTATTTTTATGCTAGAAATTTTAATTTTTTGATTTGTTTTAGGAGGACGTTTATCGTGGCGTAATTAACGACGTTATAAATCATGTGAAAGAAGCATTTTTGGACGAGAATGTAGACATAGACGTATTACAACAACTTAGACAAGTAAAATTATTTTTTTAATACTTTAAACTAGTTTTGACTAATAAATTTGACTTTTTGTAATAATTAAAGATTTTATTTTTTTAGTCATGGGAGAGCAAGGTAAAGGCAAGCGGTGCTGTTGACTTAGATGGGCCTAAAAATTTGCCGCCACCTACTATACGCTTGCAACATCAGCGGGCTTCTGGCGCGACTAGCAATTCTCGTGCAAATGCTTCGGTTTGTTTTTTTATAAGAACACTTTTAGGAAATATTTTATTTATTATGATGGAGGAAATTAGTAGACGCTGTAAAATTTAATTTATGTGGTTTAAGACATTAAAAAACCAATTTTATTAATTACTTTAAATATAAAAAATTAATATCTTTTAGCAACAAAATGTTACTCCATCAACATCGGTTATGACAACTACTTCTCAATCTCAAGTTACACAACAACAACAATTATTATTAATGCGGCAAAACCAAGATCTTAGTTCTCAGCAAGCGCAACAAGTTGGCATTGTTCAAATGATGAATTCTGGAACCGGAACCGAATTTTTACAGCAACAGGTTTGTTGTTTTATGAATAATTCTTGTTTAGAGTCTATTTTTCTATAAAAAGATATAAAATAAAAATTTCTAGAGGGTTTAAGATAAAATTTAACTTATTATTTAGCATGCAACCACTACAAATAATGCTGTTCTTATTGCTAATAATTCTACACTCATTGGTAACACTTCAGCGTCTGTACAAAACGCAACTATTATGACACAAGGAGGTAATGCTTTGCAATTGCCAGCCGGTTTTCGGATTGTTTCTACAGGAGGCTCTGCGACTACTGCAAACAGAGGGCTTGCACAATATGCTATTGTTCCTGGTAACTTATTTATTTTTAGTAACATTTGTTTGGTAAGATAGGTATATAATTAAGTTTGTTTTATAAATTTTGTGGTATTAATTTTTTTGATTATAAATGGTTAAAGAATGATGTGTTTTTTAATTAGATATCTATAAAAAAAATTCAATAAGATGAAGTGAATGTAACGGAAATAATTTTTGGAATAAAACGATCATGGAAAAACGGCGAATTGGTTGTTTAAAATATTTCTCTTTGTAGGTAGTCAAGGCAATGGTCAAAATATTGTAGTTATTCCAGCGAACAATGCTCAGCAAGGTTTTCCTTTTAGTATTAGTGCATTAACATCAAATCTTACAGCTGCTCAATTAGCACAAGTTGGTCTTAATCAGCAACAACAAACAGGTCAACAACCACTGTATCAAGTTCAGTCACAGCAGCAGTCTCAATTGCTCTCAGCAAAAATTGAACCTGGCTTAAATCAGTTGGATGGAGCTATTGGGAGTATATTTTTGCAAAATGAATCCGTAGAAGACGGAAACAAATTGTCTCTTAGTGCTGAATCTTCAATAAAAACTGTTGCAAATGGTAAGAACTTTCTGTATAAATAAAATAAAAATTGAATTTTCATTCATTTTGTTTAATTCCAATTTAAAACTTTTCATAAGTGTTATAAACTGAATTATTTTGTTGCTTTTTTTATTTAAGAAGTACATCAATAGAGCTTTTTTTATTTATAAATCAGATTTCTCGGTTTTACATCTAAACTTTTTTAATTTAACAACAAATTTGTTGTTTTTAGAACCGTTAAGACTTATAAGAAAATCATCTTCGAAGTTGTCGATAAATAAGCTTCGATCTACTCAGAAAATTCTTCAACTAGATGGTGGGCCGGGTATGACTGACAGTTCTTCGTCAGAGGAAGAGGAAGACGAGGATGCTGAAGTTGATCAATTGCGTCGATTTCAGCGGTTGGAAAACGATAAATTAGAAGATGGGGATGTAGGTCTTTAATATATTTAAACTATAAATGCAATTTTTTTTAGCGTTGTGTTTATTTTATTTTTTTATGATGTTTTTAAGGGTACGGAAGAAGATCCTTTAAATTCGGACGACGATCAAAGCGATGATGAAGATTTAGAGACACTCTTTGAAGCAAAAAACGTTGTTGTTTGTCAATTTGAGAAGGTTTTTTTTGTTATTAAAATTATTTTATTTTATTATATTGCTTTATACTTATTGATGGTCTAATTTTTTAATTTAATTGTTTAAAAATTCATATTTATAACATTTACTGTAGATGAGCTATATTTTTTTCTACTTGTATTAAAGTTGTTTAGGTTCATAGAGCACGAAATAAATGGAAATTTACATTGAAAGATGGCATTATGCGAATTGATGGCAAAGAATATTGCTTTCAGAAATGCTCTGGTGAGGCAGAATGGTGAATTTCGAATGTTTTTCCATTAATCATCTATAAAATTTTCCGAATAATATTTTCGTGCATTTGTTTTTTGCGAGATTCTCAATCTCATTCGTTTTGTTTTAGTCGGTTATTTATATGTAGGCGATAAAAGATATTTCTCCTAAAACAGTGGGGCAATTCAAAATTAGAAGAAATACTTGTCTAATAAATTTTGTTATTTTTCGTGCATTATTTATAGCTAAACTACTTTATTAGGCAAAATTTTGGAATGATTTTAAACTTTAAATTGCTTATTAAAATAACTCTAGGAATAGTTTCTGAAAGAAACTTATAAATTTAAAATAATTTTTTCTATATCATTTTGATTTCGTCATTGTGTACTTTTGTAAAGTACACAAGTACGTTTTAGAATTGTAAATGTGCAATTTTATTTTATTGAAAAACAGATTGGTTTAAATTTTTAAGGTATGGGACGATTTTTATTTTATGACCATATAAGCATTATAAAAATTTTGATATAGTGAGGTTATGGGGTTTGCAATAAATGGTAGGATACGGGTTGGACAATTTTCTTTATGCTCTGTTTGTAAGGAGTGATAACAAATATGCTTGTTATTGTGTATTAATTTATAAAATGCTTAAAATTTTGCAATGTTTATGTTTTTTATTGACTAAATTTACCATCTTTGAGTTTATTTTTTAAGTGGAGCTTTTTTAAATAATCTTATAATTTTTTTTAATCGGCACAGGTTATGGGGTTTATGTTGAACAAATTTTATTATTTTAAAACAGTAATTTGCTAGTTTCAAGATTGATGGCTAACTTTTTGCAGTTTAAAATTTTTTCTTGTAATAAATAGTTATGGTTTTTAATAAATAATAAAAAAAATGGTTGAAATCAGAGCTTAAAAATTGGTTATTATTTTTGAATTAAAGTAATGTTACAATTGTTATTGGAGTTGTAAATCATTTTTATTAAAGACGTTATAAACCATAACGGTCTTTGTCTTATTTTGTATACACGTAATTTTTTTAGATAAAAATTGTTTACACGAGGGAAGTATATATATAAACAGTTTAAATAGATTGTTTAATTTATGAAATTAAAATGGTTTTATTCCATATGTCGGAAAAATTATATGTGTTGACTAAATTGATTTTTTTGTAGCTATTAATAATTTTTTGGAGGCTGTAAGTATAGAACCTATTATTTGAATTTAAATTAGAATGAATTTAGGGCTTAGAGTACTAAATTTTGCTATTTTACAAATAATGGATAGTCCAGATGATAACAATAATTCTGCCGATCAGATTGAATTTTTACGATCAAGAAGCTTTTCCAATTCATCTTCTATATCACATGATTCAAAAAAATCTGTTCCTAGATTTACGATTTCTGATTCATCGCCGCTAATTCCTAATCCGGTGATTTTTTTAAAGCAATCAATCTTATAGTATGCTTTTTCTTAATCCTTAGCTGTTTGCTATAATTATAAAATTTAATCTTATTTTATACAAAATAGTTTAAAGCCGAATTTTCAATCTTTTTAACAGCCAATTTTTTTATTGAAAGAATGTATTTTATCTTTATTTTTTTAGTCTTTGAGATCAAGAAAGACAAAAACGAAAAATGAAAAAGTTCCTGGATGTCGTTCAAAGTGGTCACAGGTACTTTTATATAATTATCTTATGAAATTCTATATTTTGTGTTTTGGAATGCATTTTGTATAATACTTTCTTAAAACTCTTTCGGATAATGATATATGAGTCAATTATATTATTTTTTCAGTCTTTGTGTTCTTTTTAGTATATTACAAGCAAAATAACTTTAAAGGTGTAATTTAAAATAAAGAAATTAGATTGTTTTTGTAATATTTGTGATTTTTGAAAAGAATAAGCAAAGATTTATAATCTTAAAAAAATTTTCTTTTTGTAAAAAATGTAATTAAAAACGTTGGTAATTTGAGTTTAGAAAATTGTTACAAATTTTGTAAATTGCTTTTTAAGTTATGTATTAATTGTTTAGGCTAATACTTTTGAGCGTGCTCTTTGGCTTTGTTTAACGCCGTTTCGTGCACTTATGTGCATTTCAAATGTCACTATTTTTTTTCTCACATATTTTGGTTTTATGCTTCCGGTTTGTTTGTTTTGTTTTTAACAATTAATTATATTTTGAATTTAATTTAAGGTGCTTTGGGCAAAATTATTTTGGCCACGTTTCTATTGGTATTATGAAGGGAAACTATACGTATGGTTGCAGGCTTTTATTGGATATTGGGGTTACACTGCCGATTACGATGGTACTTTAAAAATCTTTATTAGCTAATCAATTAATTTTTTGTTAAACAATTATTAAATATGGTATTTTTTTATAGTTTACGAATATGGGGATGACATAACTCAGTATTGTGAAAAAGGTACATTTTAAATTTTGTGTTTCTTTAAGTATAATTTTTTTTGATATAAGTATTCTATTTAACTTTAATATTTGTAAGTTTATGCAATACAAACTATTTAAGGTTTGCATTTACTGTAAGCATGCTGTATTATATTCAGATATTTTAAACTTTATTATTTAACGCTATAAAAAATTACTCAAAAGCAATATTTTTGATAATAAAGAAAGTTTCTAGATCGGGTTTTGGTAATATGTAATCATCAAAGCACAGCGGATGTACCTACTCTATTTGCTGTTCTTCAAAGCAAAGGAGTGGCAACAAGAAAAGCAATGTGGTTGATGGATGTAATGTTTAAGCCAACTCCATTTGGAATAATTGGTCGTATTCATGGAGACTATTTTATTCAACAAGGCAAAGAAACTCGAGAAAGAGAGATTCAAAAGTTACATGAACATTTTCGCAAAGTGTTTTGGGATCGTGATCGCCGTTGGGTAATCCTCTTCCCAGAAGGTGGATTTTATTATAAACGTATCGAAAGTAGTCAAAGGTGGGTTTTATTAATAATTTTTGAGATTTTTGTTTTGCAAGAAATAATATAGTGTTTTGTCATAAATTGCTAATTAGTAGAAATTAAAAACATTTTGATGTTGAATTTTTTAATAATTTTAGTTTATAGTATTAGAATACAAAATTTTTGATTGTTCTTAAATTTAAAAAAATGTTATAGATATGCACAGTTACACGGTTTTCCGCACCTTGAACATACAACTTTGCCACGAATGGGTGCTGTACAAGCAATTCTTCAAGAAGTGGGACCAAGAAATTCTGAGCCTTCAGAGGGGTTACATGTAGTGCGAAATTCCTCATCACGCTTAAGAATTCTTAAGGATACAGTTGACGCTTTGCGTGAGAAAAAATATGTGAAAGGTTTCATATTTTTTTGGCTATTTCAATTTTTTGTGTTACTTTTTTAATTGTATATAAAAAAAATTTTGATTTTTTGCGGGCATATGGAAGTGAGTAATTTTATATTTTAAGAAACGCGCCCTCCAATCAAATACGTTTTGGATGTAACAATTGCTTACCCGAATGGGCATCCATTGAGTTTAGCAACACTTTTGTTTGGAACACGTGAAAAATGCGATATTGCTGTTAATTACAAAATTTACAAAGCTACCGAAGTACATTTTTTTAAATTATTAATTATAAAACTATTTATTTTGTATTTTCAATTGAATTTTTAGGTGCCATTCCAAGATGAAACCCTTTTGAGGGATTGGATGTATAAAGTTTATGAAGAAAAAGATAAAATTTTGGGTAAGTTTTTTTCAACTTTTAAAATTTTTTTTATTGAGGGTTTATTTTGGCTGTATTAAGATGTAAGATGGAAAAAGCAATTTTGTAAAATTATAACAACATTTGTATTTAGATAATTACTACAAACATGGAGCTTTTTATCCAGGTGAAAAAGGTCATCGAATCGCTTTTACTTGGTCAAGGATTATTGGAATGTACGCATTTTGGTTTATCAGTTTTGCAATTCAATTGAAGTTTTATACTTGGGTTGTAAATAAATGCGTGATTTTTCTTTATGGTGGTTAATTGGTTGATTGAATGATTCATTAATCTTTTGTATTTGTTCTTTGTTCATTGTTTTTGGAAATTATTTTTGACTTTCACTATTTTTCAATTATGAAGTGGACGTTTTCTCTGTATAGCAATGTATTTTTTATGTATAATATTTCAAAGAATTTTGCTGAATGTAAAAATTTTAACCTTTTTTTATTTTTAAAAAGCTTGTCGATATTGATTTTTAACTTTTATTTTTCACCGAGGGCATAATTAAAAAATGAACACAGTGAAAGCTCTTATTATTTTTTTGTCTTTATGAATCCGGTCGCTTTAATTAACATATAAAATGTAGTTTATTTTCAGACAAAGGCTTATATAATTTTTATTTTGAATTCAAAAAATTTAAACCTTTGTGGAACTAAAATACGTTGAATTATCAAAATGGTTTTGTAATCTTTTAACGAGTTTTGACAGAGCTTTCTAGCATTTTTGGAATAATTTGTGGCAATTAACGACATGAAATAAATGGCTTAAAATCCTTTTGAAATTTGTTGCTATTCATTACTTACACGGAAAAAAGCTTTAAAAATTTGTTGCTCATGAAACATTTTGAGTTTAGTAGGTTATCAATTTAATCACATTTTTATTTCATAATCTTTCAAAATAATTAAAATTTGCCTTAAATACTTTCCTTCTTTGTGACTCAGACGAATCATATTTATTCAAACGTTAAGACATTGGAAAACGTCAGTTTTCCAAATATGATTCATCGTAATGTGTTTTAAATTCCATTGAATTATTAAAACAAATATTTTGTACAGGAAATCATGAAACAATAATTTATTTTATTTATAAAAATAAACGTCAGAATTTATCAATATATATTTTCCAATTATATTTCCATACACTCTTGAAAACGTCAAGATTCGTAGCTGAATCTGTAAGTATTTCAAAAATGGCGCAAAAGACCAGGACAAAGCAAAGCTATATAGATTGCATATTCAAAAATAAATTAAAAAAAGATACAAAATTTTTACAATTAAAACAACTTTATATAACTATATTCTAAAAAAGTGGCATAATCAAAGTCTCAACAAGGAAATCCTGTCCAAGATAAAATATTAATATAAAAAAGCTCAAAGATGACTAGGCCACCATACGACATAAATAAAATAACAAAATGTGAAACAAATTATTAGCAAACTTTTACTTTAACTTACTAGTTAAATTTTTGCAACAAGCTTATAAAGAACAACTTTTTCTTAATTTTGAAATATTTTTAATAATACAACAATTAATTTTTGTTAATTGTTTCTTATTATAGCTTAAATAATGCTAAACTTAGATATGGTATAAGACTTTATTTATTCATTATTGATCTCCGTAATACAAAAAAAATTTTTTTAAAACATACTCAGGTCATATTCTACTTCAAAGAATCTTCTTCAAGTTTTAAACCCTATTTAAAAAAATAGCCTTAAAATGCAGTTATAAATCTCAAAGTTTGTATAGTACTCTCAATCGATTAGAAATATTTAAAAAAAAAGCTTAGGCTAAATTTATTTCACATACATTTAAAATCTCTAAATATTAAACTTTCCGTAATGGAAGTTTTTTTTCTTTATAAAAATTTTTTTGATTGCTTAAAAGATTAAATTGTATTTATATAATTCAAACGCTCCCTTATATCTAAAGTAACCAGTGAGCTATTAACTCAAAATTTTAAGTAACTATTCTCATAAACAATTAATTTAAAATACAAATCGATTTATGTTAATGTCCTCTTACCAAATTTATATATAATAAATCGAAATTTTAGTTTACAATTATAAAATTTTTTTTTTAAATATAAACTTAAAATATTATAAAAAAGTAAAACATCGCGTTAAAAATAATCTTAGAGCCTTTAAAACATATCAAAAAAATTTCTTTTTATTTTCTAAAAACAACCACACTTTTTTAAAACGTGTTTCAGAAAAGTGAGCACTGTGCTTACATATTACATCCAATCCATCGAATCACATATTAAATCAAATAAAACAAATCACTCCAACGAGGGATATATTGTTTCGGAAGTCAAATCGTTTTCACCTTTCTTTGATGGCGGGATAAGATGTTTTGGTAATTCGGTGGGTACTTCATGTCCCTCTAACTTTAAATTAATTAAATAATTAGCCAACGCATATTCATCAGCATCTAATTGACCATCCTTATCAACATCGGCCAATTTCCATATTTTACCAAGAACAGAATTGGGTAATTTTGATTTAAGCATTTGCTCTTTGGCGATTCGCCCTGTAAAAAAAGTAGAAATTTCAATTGATTATTACATATTATTAATTTTATGCTTACTTAGCCCAATAAAAAAATTTAATATATATGAACCAATATATATAAATATTGCAAAAAGTTAGGTCGAAAGAGCATCTTTGTATAACTTATTCAAATAATTCTTATATAGCTTCAAAAAAAGACAAACCAGAAATTTTGCCGTCAATCGGATGAAGTAAATTAAATTGCTCATCATAAGAAGGACGCTCTCTTGCCACAACCCATTCAGACTCATCAGCTCCCTTGTCAAAGCCCTCACCTTTGCGAAAACCAAATGGAGTTACTCCTTCTGTTTCGGTATCAAAGGCTCCTCCACGTACCGTCTCAGGAGGACGGTTTTCAGCGTTTGCAGCAGCAGCTTCTTCTTTAGGAATTTGTGACATCAAAGGTGCTAAATTAAAAATATAATTAAATATTCTAATTGTCCTAAATAATAAAACATTATTGCCTATTTTTCAAAATTAATCATATACTAATATACTAAAATTTATAAATTATAAGCATAAGACCACAATCATTATTTAAAAAAAGTATGTAAAAAATTAATTGAAATGTAGTGAAAACAAAAGTTATATTTATAGTCTTTATTTCATAAATAGAAAAAAATACCAATGTCGTTAGAAAGCATGTCGTCTACTCTTTGTAACAAGATTGGCTTGATTGCATTAAACTTGGTAAAGTCGGAGTTTTGGAGATTTTCTCTCATTTTATTTACATCTGGAAAATCTCCCGGTGAAATATTGTGTTCCGTCTGAAAGTCAGAAGTAATTTTTTAATAACAGGTTACAAAAATTTACAGATATTTCTTTTTTAAATCCACGTTTTTATTTCTCTGCTTTACTTTAAAAAATATACCTGGAGCTGTAAAAAGACTTTGTCAAGTTTTAGAATAAGCTCTTTCTTTTTTTTCTCCTTGCCAATCATCGACGGCATTTGCTTTCGTAATTCGGCGATAATATATGCATGTACTTTTGCCAATCGGGCCCGCTTAATCAGATCATTAAGTTTACGAAGAGCGGCGTTGCGTGGTAGTGATTGTAAATCAGAAAAGAGATCATGTTGTTCGTCTTGGAAAAGACGCCGATTATAATCAAAGTGGAGAGGTTGATCCCAAAATGAGCCAATATAAACACGAGATACTTCTGGTGTTTTAAATACCTGAAACAATATTATTTTATTTACAATAAAATTATTTAGTAAATTTTAAAACTGGTTGAGTATACAAATTTAATATTAAAAAGTTGCTAATTATCAAAAGAAAATTAAATTTTGTCACTAGAATTGCAAGTGTTAGTTGCAAACAAATATCACTAAATGTAGTCTTACTTGCAATTGCAGCCAACATAAAAAAATAACATTAGTTGAATTAAAAAATCCAGCTTTTAAATAAATATCATAAAAATACCTTGCCAAGAGACCACATTAAAGCACCATAAACGCGCATTAACTGTTGGTGATCGACCATGTCCGATTTATTTAGTACAATTCTGATTTTATCCTCATTTCCTAAAGTAAATTAACATTTACTTTTTGGCATAAAAATTAATTAATCACAAACCTGAAAGTGCTTCAATACAACGTTTGAATTCATCAGAAATATCCAGTTTATGAGCATCAAAAAGAAGGATAATTCTATCTACCCTTTCAGCAAACCATTCCAACACTCCAGTAAAGTCGTAACCGCGATCAATTCTTTAAAAAATATTTGATAATGCAAACAAAAATAATAAAGGATATCAAAAAAATTTTATAAAAATAAAAAAAAATTATTAAAAACCTTTGTTTTTCTCCACTTAAAATTCCTGGAGTATCAATAATTGTAACACTTTTTAGTACTTCATTTTTTAATGTTGAACATTGAAACCGATTTAAGAATGCATTACCAAATCTATAAAATTATGTAAGCAATATAAAAAGTATAGTAATTACAAATTTTAAAAACTTAAAAAATGCTAAAACTTACTTTGTCAAGGCTCTAAATTGTTTAGTTGAGTCAACAACAAGGGCATTTCCTGGTATAGTTCCTTCTTCCTCACCATGCATTACCGCAATAAAACGGTCTGTAGTCGGCTCAGGACCTATTCTAATACCAGGGAAATCCTGTTCCAATAAATACCGAATAAATGTAGTTTTTCCAGTCGAGTATTGGCCGACAAGCAAAATCATAGGCTTG
>JANSTW010040494.1:0-14642 GCA_027564275.1 Diadocidia ferruginosa | reverse complement strand
CTTATTATTTATTTAACTAATAATAATTAACTGATAAAATGTAAATCCTGATCGTATTTAAATTTATTATTAAAATGCGATCTTCTCAACGATCATTTATATACTTAACTAATATTTAAATAATCTTAAATTAAAGAAATAAGCTTGGGTTTTAAATATTATGATTTTAACATTATATGATCGTAAAAACAATATGATCATTTTAGTTGTGAAAATTTCATATACAAACATAATAATAATAGTAATAATTCATATTATTTGCAAAAATATTGTTTTCATATGATCAATCTTTACAAATTTTTAATTCTTCCAATAATGAAATTATGAATATTTTATAAATGTTTAAATAAATTAAATGTCGTATTAATTAATCTGATCATTATTAGATAATATTAATATGATCCTCAAAATGATCATTAGAGTTCTAATATTAAAATATGTCAAATAAAATTAAAAAAAATTAATTTTATTATCAATATTAATTTATTACAATATGAACTACAAAAATTTTGGTATATATGATCATTGATTGTCCAAAAATGTCAGTATATATGATCATTGATCGTCGAAAAATTTCATTATATTATATGATCATTAATTCTTCAAAAATTTTAGTGTATATGATTATTGATTGTCCAAAAATTTCAGTATATATGATCATTGATTGTCCAAAAATGTCGGTATATATGATCATTTATCGTCTAAAAATTTCAGTATATGTGATCATTGTTTAAAAATATCAGTATACTGATATATATGCGTCTAAAATTTTTAGTAAAAATCATTGATCGTCAGTATTTATGAATCATTGATCGTCGAAAAATGACAGTATATATAATGATCATTGATCATCCAAAAATGTCAGAATATAATTTGATCCTTGATCGTCGAAAAATTTCAGTATATTATATGATCATTGATTCTCCTAAAATGTTAGTATATTATATGATCATTGATCAGCTAAAAATTTGAGTATAACTATATATGATCATTGATCGTCCGTACCAAAAATATATATTATATACAAACGATGATCGTTCTATTAATAAATATTTAAGAGTATAATTTTTTTATTTTTTACTTTTCTTAAGGACTTCGAATACAAGATTATCTCCTGCTACACAAGTAGGTACCAATACGTACATGTTACTTTGCATATTATATTAAGCTTAGATCTGGAAGCAAATTTTTGGTATTCCTCGCATAAAATAATATCTTCAAACTTTTGTTTCAAGTTCTTTTATTATTATTTTTACTTCGTTTTCTCTATGGATGTTATAAAAATGCAAAAAAAACCTAAATGCAATAACAAAATGTCAACAACGCGACACAAAACAAAATGTGCACACTGCATTTATATGCATATTATATAGAGATATCTTCCTAGAAGGAAGAAAATTTCAACAAAAATATCTATCCATATACTGTAATATAATATTATGCAAAAATATAGTAATAAAATTCAAGTTAAAGTAATAAATTTTGATCACGTTTTTGTTGTTGTTGTTCAATGTGCACATGATCTCATCATATGTACATTCGAATGCATATAAAATTACACACTCGCGATATATAATATAGTGAATATGTTGGGCTCTGTAATAGATAGAGCTCGCTTATATCTATGTTACATTTTTAAAGAAAATACAAAACGACAAGAAAATTTACATATTTTTACCATATACGTGGTATTCGCTTCCGCGCGCGCTTTTATGCAAAAAAAAATCTATAAAAATCAGTAGCGAAGAGGTTGAATAATAATAATTAATGACCTTTTAATCAATTTATTTTGTCGAAACAAAAACAGCGTAAGAGCCAAATTTTTCTGTGGATTTACGAAAGTCTTACGAAATTAATGAAAGACTTCTGGAGAAGTTAGCAATAATTACCAAATCTTACCAACTCCTTATCAAAATTTGATTTTTTCGAAGGTCGTGTCAGAATAATTCTGCTTTATGATGTGTGTTCTTCATAACTCTACGTTTTTTTGGTTAAATTAAACAATGTTCTTCTTAACAGAAAGTGATATATTGATAGTATGTGTGAAATTGTAATAAAAACCATGGTATCAGATAGAAAAAAGGGTAAAATAGGTCCCTATGCTTCCTCGCTTTGTAATTCTTATGTGAAAAATAACTTTTTTTATTTGTCCTTAAGAAAAATTATGTGAGAAAAGCAAATTAAAAGGGGTTTGGTTTGGATAACTTCCATTATGTGCCTCTACTACATATATTGAGTTTGAAATGTGAATATTTTCAATTTGAGAAAAAAATTTGAGTCAGTTAGGTGTTTATGTGTCAGGTTGCATTACACCTATTATACCTATTATACATATCGTCAAGTGAGTTCATAAGTAGTCAATAGACCATTTTTTTAAACTGAGTTCTATATGTATTTATACTAATTAGGAGCAGCTCGACCTAATTTTGTACTTAGAATTTAAAAATGTCTAACCATTACCAAAGTATATAGGAGCCTACTAGAGTAAAAACAAAATTCTGAAAAATGTGGAACGAACAATGTTTTAAAAGTTTTTCTTGATTTCCCAACAATTTAAAAATGGATATATCCCACTGATGATGACCTCACATGACGATATATGATTTTAAGAAATATTTTCGGATCTACACAGTACATGCAGCAAAGATCATCATAAGAAAATTGCATATCAATGAGAAAATAATTTACCTAATATATTTAAGACGCTTCGCTACTGCAAATAACTATACATAGGATGTATAGTTTTAGTTTTTGATATTTTTGTGATTTTTATTTGAAAATTATTTTCTTTTTATTTTATAGGAAAACAAATGTAAAAAAAACTTTTTATTACCACAGATAAGTCACTATAGTAAGACGAAGTGCAACTTAGAAATGCAAATTTTTGAAGAAAAAAAATATCGCAAAATATGTAGAATTTTCCACCACTTGGATCTTCACAAACTTTGTAAGATGGTAGAGGGATCTTCCCTGAACAACGTTTGTTCTAGGAGTTTGCGGCGCTCGGCCCTCTTTTAGAGAAGGAGGAGTTTAAAGTTTGTATTTTGTATAGAAAATCAATTTAAATAATTTTTTTTACCAATTTAATAAAGCAAATTTAGACATTATAATGGTCTAGGCCGAGAAAAATATCTAAAAATACAGTTTTGGTAGATTTCTCTTCTTATCAGTACTCGAATCTCCTGCTTTGTTGTAATTTTCTTACCCTCTACATTCTGAATCCCTTAGAACAAAAATTGTAGCCCTTGTCAAGACCTTTCATACCACTCAACCCATGTTTCTATTTCGATATTTTTCATACTAAAGCTAAGCCCCTCCCATTTTAAAAGGGGATGTGTCCCCTCTTAAGTTTACAATTCTTCACTTATCAATATATTTACTTTTTTCGACCGTGGATGTTAACAAATTTAAAATTTATGAACAAACTATTCGGTCAACGAAAAGTGAATACTTTTGTAATATTAAAGGCTCTGGCTTTCGCCTGAGCCTGTGGATCTAGCTTTCGCCAGAACCATTTCATTAATTTTATAATTTTATTTTAAAATATTAGAATGCCTTTTTGGCACCATCTGAAGAGTGTTGTTCATCTCCACTGATGACGGGTAAGCCTAGAAATAGTGCAAACTCTTGTCGGTGTAGGAGTAAAGACATTTTTTTTAAATGGTTCTGGCGAAAGCTAGAACCACAGGTTCAGGCGAAAGCTAAAGCCTATAATATTACAAAAGTATTCACATTTCGTTAGCCAAATAACCTGTTCCTAAATTTTAAAATAGTTATCGAAATTTTGATAAATTCTGATAAGCAAAAAACAAGTTTATTGGTGACGTATATGATACCCACATACTGCACCGCTTTTTGATAAATCAGTGGTGATTTTTAGAACTAAATATTGTTTTTCACGACCAAATAATTTATTATTTCCTATATAACTTTTGTATACAAAGATTTTCCATAAAATGATTTCGGAGATATTAACAAAAATATGATAAAAATAAGCGCCATCTTGGATTTTTTTCTAAGATTCAATTGGACACTTCTATACTTACTTTTTTCTTCTAAAGAGCCCTAAACATACTTTAATCTTGCATAGAACATTTTTTTCGTGCATTTCACCGACTCGGTCTTTTGAGCATTTAAAAGATACGCTTTCTGCAAAATCGAAAAGCCGCCATCTTGAATAAATGCTTTATATAGGGTCATATTAAAAAATAAAATCTCAAAAATTAGAAAATTTCTGTTTAACTAATTAAAAAAAGAATTTTGCAATTTTCCATTATGACAAAAGAGTTGTTCAATGTTTTGGTTTTTGACGCCATCTTGAATTACGGCGTAATTTTGAATTTTTCTAGATATTTTTGTATTATTTTAATTATTTTTTGAATTTTATATGTTATATAGATAATAAAATTATAGGATAGATTGTGGAGGAGCGACCATTAATATAGTAATAAAAAAAGTACCAACATATTTGTTCAAACAAACTTATCTGCATACACTTGTGCATTATCTGTGAATTTAGCATATGTGATGTTATTTTTTTTTTCAAAAGCAATAAAATCATGTTTTAATAAAACTAATGTTTGTTTTCGGTTTTATTGCATAAAATTTCAACAACAACAAAAATATTTGAATAGACAGAAGAGAATTTTATTGTCTTTTTTTATCGAAACATGATCCGGGAAAATCGTGTGCGGTAGGTAACGTTTTTTTTTCTGGTTTAGGAATTTAATGTTTAAAAATTTAAAATAAAAAATTGTCAATTGTACATTATTGGTGGATTTTTCTTTTAAATAATTAGGAATATAACTAAACATTTTTTAGAGAAATCATCAAGTTTCAGAAAATTTATAAATGAAAAAAAAAAATGGTAAAACACAATTTTCAAGTCAAACGTTAATCACATGTAGATAACAATGCATCTTTAAAATATAAGGTACATTCTGTGAAGCTTTAGTTTAATAAATCGTTCACTCTGGGCAGACAAGTCAAAAAAGAAAGAACAATGCATTTTTTTATTTAAAAAGTGAATATAAGTAAAATCAAAGATCATATAACACTATCTTTTACACGTCAATTAACGTCTACATTTTATTGACCATCATAATATTTTATATTGTACGCACAAGATCTTCAATCTTATAAAGTTAACTTGAATAAATTTACACTCAAAAACCTCCTTCAAAAAAAGCTGTTGAATTCTTTTGTTAAACAATAAATTATACTTATGCATACGATATACCTCACCTACCTCTATGTATATAGTGTGTGTACTTAGCTAGTGACGAAGATTCGATTTATGGCATATTTGTCATGCTTCCCTAATGGTCAAATATAAAATGAATTTATGCATTTAGCCTTAACATATTTATCGCATTCATAAATCTTAAATTAATAAGTAAAATTCACTTTTTTTCTTAAATCCAAATATTGACTTCTCAAACTCATTATAAGTATAGCAGAGATATTCATTATGGCAAGTTTGCAGGACTCTTTTCATTTTCTACTGAGTGATGTTTTTAGATTTTTTCTTTTCTCACATGATTTTTCTCACATCTAGACAGGAGGGCAGCGTTAGAATCTTATGTGTCTGCTACTTATAATGAGTTTGAAAATTCAAAGCTTCATCTCACGGTGAAATGAGTGTATTTTTTAATAGTATAATTAAAAATAACTCTAAACCTTTAAGTTTTAGTGAAAATTAGCTGCTTATAGGACAAATTTGGTCTTGTTTATTTAATCAACTGATTTCTCGAAATCATTATATGTATAGCAGAGACACATTATAACAATTAATAATCCAAGACACTTTTTCATTTTGTCTGTGTAATATTGCATCTATAAGTTAACTTCAATGCTTTTTTTCTCACATAACTTTCTCACATCGAAACAGAAGTATGGCATGAGATGAGTTATTTATTTATAAATAATAAAAATTACCTTAAACCTTATAGTTTAGGTGGAAAAAATTGCTTATCGGCCAAATTTTGTCTTATATTTTATTTTATTTAGTTATAAAACTACACATTTAAAACTACACATTTAAAACTGCTTCCATACAAAAAATGTTCCCACTTCGTGCCTGGTACTTACAAAAATTTTTTTTAAGAGATTTTTGGTTCTATATGATAGGTTTTTTAAAACATATTTTTGGACATCATGTTAAATATTATAATGTGTAAAGATATAACTTCTAATATCCATAACCAAATCAGGTTTTGTTAAAGTATGTTAAAATTAGATAAATCTACAATCTTTAATATATTAACTATACCTATGGCGATAATGTTATACAAAACTAGTGATATTCTAATTGAAAATTCAAATAAAACTCCACATATAGAATCGAAAACATGATTACGTCTAACCAAATATTTATAATTCTATTTACTTACTGGTGTTATGAAATATTTTTTTAATATTTTTTAAACAAATCCAAAATGTTTTGCATTTTTTAAAGACAAAAAAAAAATTGGTTGAAATGTTGTTAAATAAATAAAAAATAATTTAAAAATATTTAACTATATTTGTTTTAATGGAAAAAAAATTTTAATTTGCTTATAAGAATAAATTTAAAATATTTAAAATATTTTTTTTTCTTTAGAGAACTGAATAAAATAAATAAATTTCCAATATAATCTCCCTAAAACAATTAAAATTTAATTGAAAAAAAAAATCAATCGATATAATTATTTCGTATTTTTATTTTATAAGTAAACATTAACTAATAGGCATTCCTCAAGGCAGTGTATTCAGTCCATTATATGGTTACTGATATAAATTGACCATCTGCTTGAGCATTTATAGTTTTGATAAGATGACTTACCAATCAAAGCATTAGGTTAAGCCCGTAACTTTTATCGAATAAAAATCGACTATAACTGAGTAGGTGATTTGTCACTTGAGGTGCGTGTTGTTGTTGGGTGTGTTATTTTATTCTGATTATGGTCTGTATGTACACAAATCTTATACTACACCAAAAGTGACAAATCACCTACTTAACTTTGTCAATATGAACGACAACGCTCTTAAAAAATAAAAAAAATATTGAAATACAAATATTTTGTTTATAGTAAATTAAATATTATTGCCATCATTTATAGAATTGATAAATTTTAAATATGCAAAAATGACACGCAAAATATATAATATAACAAAACGTATCATATTTTCGTTATTTGCGATAAAATTTAAATTTGATTCTCCAGACATCCTCATCAATAAATTATGTGGAAACATTTTCCATTTTTTGCCAGATGCGATAATAAGTCGCATACATTTTAAAGAGAAAATGTCAATAACTACATTTTACATATTCGATATTTCGACAGCAAGTGAAATTATTATTATTTCACTGAAATATTCTGTCAAAATTATAACAAAAATCAGCCTCCAAGCGATAGTATAACTTACTGAGAAACTGCTCTTTTATCTCTGACACCAAATATATATAAACCAACGTTTTCTCTATTAACTCAAATTTTTCAGAAATTTTTACAAAAAAAAATTATAGTAGAGGCACAGTCAGTCAGTCCCAAAGTTAATCAATCTCACAGTCTATCAGTCAGTGAGTCACACAGTCAGTCAATCTTGGAAGCCATCTGTCTCACAGTCAGTAAGTCCTACAGTCAATCAATCTGACAGTCTTTCAGTATTATAGTCAGTAAGTCTAGGAGTTAGTCTGTCCCATAGTCAGCCAGTTCCACAGTCAATCTTACAGTCAGTTAGTCTGTCCTGGAGTCTGTCTTTCCCACAGTCAGTCTCACAGTCAATCAGTCCCGGAGTAAGGCTGCCCCACAGTCAGTCAGTTCTACAGTCAATCAATCTCACAGTATGTCAGTATTACAGTCAGTCAGTCACACAGTCAGTCAGTCACGGAGTCAGTCTGTCTCACAGTCAGTCAGTCCTACAGTCAATCAATCTCACAGTCAGTCAGTCCTACAGTCAATCAATCTCACAGTCAGTCAGTCCCGAAGTTAGTCAGTTTCACAGTCAATCAGTCCGATTCTACGACAATTTCTTGATACGAAATCGTTATAACAAGATCTTTAAAAAAATAATTTATTGTTTTTAATTATATTTTATCGATTTTTAAAGAAATTGTATTACTTTGCAAATTTTCTATTTAAAATATGTCGTCAGTTTGAATGTGACGCTCTTTGAGCTATTTAGTTATATTGTGATATCTAGAATTTGTTCCGTTTAAAAAATGGCCACAAACAACTTCGATTCGTACACACTGCACATGGAAAATAATAAAGTGTTGGTTTTTTGGTCCAGTCTGATTGGAGCCAATGTGACAAAATCGAATTTTCGCATAACCAATTTGACAAGATTCACCATTTCGTTGACAAGTATTTACTTTGTGTTCCTCTTTTGGACGGTCTATGACGTTTGGGACGATAAGATTTTGGTGTTACAATCGTTGACGGTAATTACGGTTCCGGTGCAGGTAAATAATTTAAACGAGAAAATTCAGTACTTTAATTTGTGTGTTTTTTAGGGAGTTTCTAAACTGTACTCTGCAATTAAATACAAAGATCTTTACTTTGACATGTATGTGTTTTTGATAGATTTGCATAAAAATGTGGTTGGTTTAAGCTTCAGAAAAACCCTCTACACTTGGACATTTTTAATAAAAATCATCATAAGCATTATGTTTCTGATTTATTGCTTCACCATTGTAATATTTTGCCTTTTTCCACTTGTCTACTTTTGGATATTTCAAGAAAGAATATTGTCAATTGTTACGTACATTCCGTACACTAGCGCTCAAAGTACCGGTGGATTTTACAGTAATATGATTTGCCAGAATTTTTTCACATGCTTCGGGATTATTGGACTTTTTGTGTCGGATATTTTTTTCGTTAGTTTAACAATGCAAGCAATGGGTATGTTGGAGTTGGTAATTATTAGTGTGGATAAGTTTGAGGAAAAGAATTTGGGCGGGCAATTAAAGGATGAGAAAAAGTTGGGCAGATTTTTGCGAATTATAATAAGGAGATATCAGGTGTATAATGAGTAAGTAAAGATTTAAATACTAGACCCGGACAAATCAATTGCTAAAATAAATTGTTGTGCTTTTTGTGAACAAAGAGTGACAACAAAATTGTTGCTAGATTCTTTTTAATAAGAGGTCGAGCTACCAAATATATACACCAATCATCAATCAGACGCCACTCCATATGCAATTCCAGAGTATGCGAGGCATCCTAAAACACCTTTCCACCAAAAATTTGTCCAAATCCGTCCGATGATGTTTAATAATTAAATAAGAAAAATTTAGAATCATAAGTATGAAGTGGACCATCCTAATCAAAATCTAATCCATACAAAGTCATTGCAAATCGCAAAATTTTTTGCCAAATTGTCAACCATCTTCTCAAACAGAATTTTGCCTCTACAATGAAATAAAGGTCACCCAAATTAGGATAATAAAATCGTTTATCATATTTTCAAAAGCTACTACTGGTTATTATTATACTGTGATCCTAATGGCATACAAAAAATACGGTCCTAATGAATTTTGATAAACAAAAAATTTAGAAAATTTCTAAAAAATCGGAAGAGGTTGAGGCATATCACACTAATAGCAAATACCTAGAACAAAATGTAAAATTTCAGTGTCACCCTATGAATTGGACCACCCTAATGGCATACAAAAAAATGCTCGTCTTCTTTGACTTATAAGCTCTAAATGTAATATGTATACTCTTAGACTATAAGGCCTCTAAAAAACTACCCGCACAAAAATGTGTCTAAACCAAATTTGTCGACTAGTGAAAAACTTTCTTGTGTCTGATATTTCAAAAACATATAGAGACGGACGGACGGACGCTTTTTATTGTATAGTTTTACTGAATCAGGACAAAGAAAAACAAAGAAAAAATATGGTTTCGGCAATTTGACCTTATGATGTTAAGAGCTGATCATAGATTTTTTTTTTAATTTTCTTATTGATTCAAATAAAAGTATACATGAATATTATTGTTGGTATTATTTTCTAACATTAGAGCATGATTTGTCTGGTTATATTTTATTGTCTGTGGTAAAACTAAATTTTTTAAAAGTATCCTTTTTTTAAGGTTCATAATAAAAGTAAGCCGAATCTACTCGAGCGTCAGTTTCGTGCAATTTGGAGTGACTTCGATGACTTTATCGTTGACGTTATTTATCACAGCAATTGTAGGTTTGACAAAACAATTACACTTAAATTGACAGAATCTACATTTTAGAGTTTACGGCCTTATATATCCTATAACTGACCCTCTTCTGTGGCGGGACGGGTCAAAGTTTGTAGAAAATATCAAAAAAAAATGTTTTTGGGGGGATTGCAAGAGAAGGGAGTAAAGGGTGCATGGTATTAAAAATAAGGTATAGCATTTAAAAAAAATTAAATCCAACACTCCATGTAGGTAGGAGGGGCAAAAATCTGTTTTTTATATTTATGCGTATGGGTGGGCGGGGTCGGAGTAATATCTAGCTTTCATTTGAGACCTACCAAATTTTTTTTTACTTTGAACCCATTGAGAACAAACAAATATATGAACAAATAGATTTTTGCAACTCCTCTCTATATGGAGTGTTGGAACTTGTCCCTCTTTCAAGTTCCAAACCTTACAATAAATTTGTATTCTAAAATTTTCATAAAAATTTGTCCCTTTGCCCATCTATGGAAAGGAGAACGCCAAATGTTATAAGAGGTTTTGGCTGAAGCATAGAATTTCTGCTTCTCTTGGATCCTTATACCAAACTTTGTAGGGCGGTAGGAAGATCTTCCCTAAACAACGTATGTTCTTTGAGTTTGCGGCGCTCGGACCCCTTTCGGAGGCGAGAAATGTTTAAAAATGCTATATTTTATTGCGATATATATTATACAGCATGAAATAATGGTTAAATTAAACATTTTTGTAGTATAAACTTAAGGAAGGGACATCCCCTTTTAAAATAGGGAGGGGCTTGACGTTAGTATTACTATAAAAAAATATCGAATTATAAACATTTATAGGGGTTGTGTGATGTCAAATGAAATATCTTGACGAGGGCTATAACTTTAGTTCTAAGGGTTACAGACTGCAAAGCATTCGAGGGTGGCATCTCCCGATAAGAAAATTAAAACATAGCAGGGAGTTTAAAGGCGGCAGTCTCCTGATAAGAGGAGAAATGCACAATAACTACATTTTTATTTTTTTTTTCGTCCTAGCCCATTATAATGTCTAAATTTGCTTTTTTAAATTAATAAAAAAAAATAATACAAGTAATTTCCTATACGAAATACAAACTAAAAACCATTTCGAAAGGGGGCCGAGTGTCGCAAACTCCCCGAACAAACGTTGTTCAGGGGAGACCTATCCTACAAGAGGGAAGCGCAGTTCTACATATTTGCCGGGATTTAAAAGTCCGAAAGGGCCCTCCTTCTGGAAGAGGATCAGTAAGGGTCTGAGGCCGTAAGCGCTAAATTGTGGTTTAGCCAAACAATATTTTATTTTCGATAATTTTGCAGTCAACTTGGTTACAAGCCTATCCTCTAATGCTTATGTGTCTGTATCAATTATCTGTGTATGCCGTAATTGGAACATTCTTTGACATAAAGGTTTGGCTGAGTTGTATTTTTTAAATCATTTTAAGTTAATTTACCCAAAAATTTTAGTATGACATTTTAACACGAAAGATTTACGATATTTCGTGGCATTTGCTGCCGGTAAGGGAACAGAAAATTATTATGATGTTGCTGCAAAGATCACAAAAACCATTTCGTCTATCGTTGGGTGGATATTTGCCACTAAATGTTGCCACCGAATTGAAGGTTTATTTAATTTCGGATTTATTTTAATTTATTTTAATAATCTATAACTATTTGTTCACAGTTTCTTAAAACAATCTACACGTACTACATGATGCTTTTGTCGTTTATTAAAAAATAGTAAAACAAATAAAAACTTTAATTTTGTAACATGGAAAAAAATAATTAAAAAAACACAAAACTTAAAGCTAAATATTCAAATTTTATTTTACAAAAAAGTACCACTACGAATTTTTAAACCGTCAGTTTTATCGATTATAATGCCATAACTTGAAAATTCAAAATGGCTGATTCAATATGGCGGTCAAAAAATTAAGTAATTGTGCTTTTGGGGGTGCTGATTTCAAACATCACCTAAATATCATCATTATCGTATTCTTTACTCCAAAGCGACAGAGAAAAGGGACCATTTGATCCTTTTTTCTATCTGATAAAAAAATGGTTTTTAAGGGTGAATAGAGATTAAAATATGGCGACATTAAAGAAACAAAAACGTTATTTATAAAAAAATTGTCACGTCTATTACGGTCATGGCTAAAACATTTATTCTCCTTTTAACGCAATAAAATTTTCTGTTCTTTGAGTTACACAAACTCTACCTTTGCTACTGTATGCGTGATAATCAAAATTCCAGTTGTCATATAGTATTCCAGATATTTATTACTATTTATATACTGTAGCTTCTTAGTTTAATGTATCAATTTGATCAGGATTCCCAAAGAAGGAAATAATATGAAAAAGTTAAGCCATACAAAGCGTTCACTTAAGCGTACAAACAATTAAAAATATGAATCGTTTAGAAAAAAATTATGTTAAAACATAATAAATTTTAGCACGAACATTAAAACTACAATTATTTTTATTCACCCTTCTATAATAAGAAACAATTTGTCTACACCGAGTGGGAAACACTAGAAAAAAAATTGTCTCATGATTTCTGATTTCTGAAATGATTTCCGTGATTTCTGAGATGATTTCCGTGATTTCCGAAATGATTTCCGTGATTTCCGAAAAAATTGTTCCATGATTTCCGTAAATGGTTTCCCCTCGGTCTACTCTATAAATGCGGATAATAAAATGCGTGTTTTATTGAATTTGAAAAGAAACTTCTTGTACAAGAAAAAGCTAACACGCTATACATTTAATACAACAAAAAAGAGAAAATTTTAACCTCCGCAGTCCACATCTTATATATGCAATATGCATATCTGGGATTCCACATTTTTATTTATTATGTGCCTGGGTACACAACATGTAACATAAATGTACATAGATTCTTAAGTAATTAACCTTTGTGCCTCTTCCTTATAAAAAAAAAATATTTTAAATCTCCTGCCACAGTTCATATAAATATCATGGTGGCATACAGTTTGCATTTACTTCAGCCCGTAAATAAATTAAAATCTGGCGCAATTTTACAAAAAAAAAATTGTAAAACATTTAAAAAGAATATAAATTCCAAAATCGCGTTATCGATTCGATAAATTCAATATAATAAAACAACACGAATTTAATGTTTTTTTTTTGCTGTAAATATAATTTATTATTGGATCATTGCGTTTTTGCAGAGAAATTTATTTATTTTATCGCACTTCTGGTCAAAGATAAGATGTATATTGCAACATCGCACCAGCAGCAGCACCTCCTATTTATATATACAGCTAATAAACTCTGACTTGGATTAATGAACAATTTTTTTTTACTGGAAAGATTTCTTTATATTTTAAAATAAAGTCTTGTAATTGTTTTGAAATTTTCGAACAGAAACAATTAACTCGTGTTATCCTATTTTTTATCCATATTTTTATCCACATCAATTGTTAAATTAATTTATAAGATTTATAAATAATTTAAATAAGACTTAAAGATTTTCAATCTAAGTATATATTTCAAAAAATAAAAATAAAAAATAAATTAATATTATAAGTATTTTATCTTGCATTTTATCCTATATTTTATCCATATTTTTATCCACATCTATTTTTAATTATTTTTTAGACTGTAAGCTTCTCGATATTTGCATATTTTTATATTTGCTTAAAAAAATTGTATTATCCCGATTTTTGTTCTTTTTTTATCCATATTTTTATCCCAAATATTTTATTAATTTATAAGAATTATATATAATATTATAGGTAAGACTTTAAGATCCTCGATCTATGTATATTGTACATATTTCTATTTGCTTAGTAAATTCATATCATAAGTATTTTATCTTGCGTTTTATCCATATTTTTATCCAAATCAGTTTTAAAATTAATTTATACATTTTATGTAGTTTATTTTAGACTGTAAGATCCTCTATCTTTGTATATATTTTAATTTGCTCATAGTAAATTATTTCAATACGAACTTTATCTTGAGTTTTATCCTTTACTTTATCCACATTTTTATCCACATACATTTTTTAAATCATTTATAACATTTATATAGTTTAGTTCAGACTGTATAAGATCCTCGATCTGTGCATATTTAAAAAAATATATATTATCCAGTTTATTATCCTATTTTTATCCACGTATACTTTAAAATAATTTGTAAATGTTTTATAGTTTATTTTAGACTGTAAGATCCTCTATTTTTGTACATATTTTAATTTTCCTATAGTAAATTATTTCTAAACGCATTTTGTCTTTCGTTTTATCGTATATTTTTATCACCATAATTTTTTTAAATAAATTAATTTATATAGTTTAGTAAGTAAGATCCTCGATCTGTGCATATTTTTTAATTTGCTTAGAAAATTATTATTATCCCATTTTTTATCCTTATTTTATCCAGGTATATTTTAAAATTAATTTATAAATTTTATGTAGTTTATTTTAGACTATAAGTATATTGC
>JANSTW010040483.1:0-14642 GCA_027564275.1 Diadocidia ferruginosa | reverse complement strand
AGCTGGTACTGTAAATCAATAAATAAATTAGCTGTCTGAAAGTGACATTTGGCTGCTGAAAAATTTTTTTTAGCTTGAACTTTAAATGCGGCTTTATTTAAACTCCACGAAATTGGTCGAGTCAAAATATCAGTGTTATAACGCTATTGTAATGTAACGGAATAACGGAATAACCAAATATTTATTTAAATACATATATTTTTTTATACATTTTTTTTTATTTTAAATCATATAAACGTTCATACAGAATAATTAGAAATAACCGAAATTTTGGGTAAAATAACAAACAGTTTTAACGGTTTCTGGGACGCAAGTTTCAGTAGAAAGATATTTTTAATATTGAAGTGAATACTGAATTAAAGAAAAAATAAATAAACGTTAATAATAATAAACGTAACGCAAAAAATTATTTCGTTATTTTATTTTTTTATACATTTTTTTTTAATTTTAATTCATATAAACGTTCATATAGAATAATTATAAAGAACCGAAATTTTGGGTAAAATAACAAACAGTTTTAACGGTTTCTGGAACGCAAGTTTCAGTAGAAAGATATTTTTAATATTGAAGTGAATTAAAGAAGAAATAAATTTGATGACGATCCCGTAAATTATTGTGAATTTCTCAATGCAATTTTTAGATAAAATGTTTCTCACACTAAAATACACAATTTTTTTGAATATTTCAAGGACAGATTTCTACTTTTTTGGTCTGTTTTTCTTTTTAGTCCAAAAATTTAAAAAAAAATCCATGTTTTCACATGTTCGAAAATAACTCAAACCGTGCATATTTTAGCATAACCTTATTTGCAAAAACGCTTTCTGCATCAATACTTAAACGATTAACTTTGCTAAACATTGCAATAACCTACATCCTTAGAGTTCTTAAGAAATTTCACACCAAAATGTCAGCTTTCTTTAATAAAAATGATTTTTAGATCACTTCTGAATGTTTAACTAACCAGCATCTATTTTTTGTAGGTTATTTTAATGTTTAGCAAAGTTAGTCGTGTTGATGCAGAAAACATTTTTGTCAAAGTGGGGTATGCTAAAATAGACACAGTTTGTGAGCTATGGTCGAAAATGTAAAAAAAAAATCGGGCTTTCTGAATCAAATACATCATGAAAGAGTGAAAATCTGGAGCGGTATCAGGAAACTTTGATCGCACTTTGAATATGTGCGATTTGTAAGTGCGATCAGAGTGCGATGCGATCTGTATATTGGTATCATGAAATGAAATCGCACCAAAAATTATACGTAATTTTTTGAAAATAAAACTAGTATAAATTGTCGATAAAATAAATATTTTGACATACTTTCCCTGCGAATCGACTAAAAAATTATCAATCAATAATTTTTTCGTTTTTAATTTTTTATTTAAAAAAAGGAATTTTAAAAATGTTTTCGTTAGGATTTGTGGATAGTGATGATGAAGATCAAGAAAATATTGTAAATTTAAGAAATATTCGGTATAATTTAAGATCCAGCAAATTGTTATTGAATATTTCAGGTGCAGCGTAAGTAAAACAATTTACACCTTTGCAAAGGTAAAATCATATCAATATTTACAGATTTAAACAAAGATTTCGCTTAACAAAAGAAGTTTTTGATTTTGTGTTAAATGAAATCGATCTGGCCACTCCGAGCAGAAGTTTTGGTATATCCGCAGAACTTAAATTAGCTGTTGCCTTAGAGCTTTTAGCAAGTGGAAGTTACCAAAGCGGCGTTGGAAATGATTACATAATTGGAATGGCGCAAAGTACGGTTTCCACAGTATTTTGGGAAGTGATTTCTGCTTTGGAAAGAAAAATTTGCCCATCTTTTGTCGAATAAGTAATCCGTCTCTCTCTCTCTCTCTCTTGTAGAGCTCTTTAACTCAGTTTAAAGACAGCATCGGCCACTCTATCCTTTCGTATGGTACTAGTGGAAAATAAATTACGATCAGACAAAAGACACCAAACATGATGTGGCATAACAAAAATTGTAGAAGTAAACGGTGTGACTCGACTCCACTCTACTTTCTTGAGCAAATCCCATACAACGTTCTACCATTTACATATAGCATGATGCATGAATTGGTATAGATACCCTTCCGTTGATGTTAGCACATATTTTTGAAGTCAAACCGAATAGGCTTTCCTCTGATATGTAGATTTTGCAAGAATGGCGTCAGAAGAATAGAACGATTTGTTCGTCTATCGAAAGGTTTGGGTTAAAAACACCAATCGGTATAAACTAATTGTGTTTAATCTATTTAAAAAGGACATTTTTATCATTTTTGTCTAGATTATCACTGTCTGCATGCACAGGTATTTTTTTATACACTTTGTACCAACGAGTGATTCTTCGCCCGGAGTTTTCGCGTACATATTGCAACATCTAAATTATTTATGATGTATCAGATGATGATAGTTTCGGATAGGTAGTTTTTAGCAACATGTCATTGTAATATGGGGTTCGTGGCGGCCATTTTTATTTTTGAAAATATTGGTAACAAAAAAGGCTGAAAACAAGCCTTTTTCTTATCTATCCAAAAGGACAGATAAAATAATTTGGTGTAGCTAAACTAGCAGATAATGAAAGCTAAAAGTCCAAACTAGTAAATAAATATCTTATCATAGATCTAAAATTACACTAAGTTAGTTAAAACCCCCTCAATGTCTATTATTCAGAGATTCGGATCTCAGTGCCTGTCGTAATTCCATTTGCCAAAATTATGCTTTTTTGTAAATCTCGTTTTTCAAAATCCTTTTTTTCCGCTAGTTAATCGATTATTGCTTGTCTGTTAAAAAAATATTAGGTGTTCAGTTATAGATTAGCCACAGCCATAATTTTTCCAGAATCAAGCAAGTATGGAATAGAGGAAAAATGTTAAAGCAAATTTCGATGTTGAATTTCAAATTTGACGTGTTTGGGAAATAAATCATATTTCTTCATAACTGAGGCCCGATTATGAAACTCGATATTATCGGTATGGAGTCGAGATTACAATTCCGATACGCTCGAATGTAGCTATTATGACCTCGATCGTATCGAGTGGTATAATTTATATACATTTTCATTGTTATACTCAATTTAAACTTACATTATCATCTAGAAGTCATAATAGCTACATTCGAGAGTATCGGAATTTTAATCTCGACTTGGTACCGATAATATCGAGTATCATACATTTTAGCGGAAGAACATTTAATGCGGACAATTTACACCGACGATTATAGATCGATATACGTTGGTCGTTTTTGTGACCCAGTTGATAAAAATCAGAGGTCAGACAGAGGATACGAACTGAATGTTGATTTTAGATTTTGTGTATCCAGACTATTTTAGAATACACGGATTTCGATTAGAAATGGTTATAGAGACACTGCGAGTTCAATTCGTTCATTTATTCGATCCGAATCTGATGATTTTAGTTTTTAGAAGAAATTCATATGCATTCCTCTCGCCTGTTTGCTGACTAAATTTTAGAATCCACGGAAATTGCTAGAGAATGTCAAAATATAGCGAATTGCGATTGCTGTAAAAAAAGTTCAATTCGATTATTTTTAGAATTTCCACGATTTTTTCGCCTGTTTCCTGACTATTTTTGAATCTATGGTATTCGATTAAAAACTGTTAGAGAATGTTAAAAAATTGCGATCGCTATAGAAGAGAGTTCAATTCGTTCATTTATTCTTTCAAAATCTGTTGATATTAGTTTTTAGAAGAAATATCTCTGAATTTTTCTCGTCTGTTTGCTGACTATTTTAAAATTCAAGGAATTCGATTAGAAATTGTTAAAGAATGCCAAAACACTGCGATAGCTATAAATATCAGTCCCATTAACATCTGTCAAGTAAAGATTTTGGAAGAAATTACATCGATTTTTTTACCACGGGCGAGGTGATTGATAGAAGGAAGTTCTATTCGTTCATTTGTCCGATTAAAATCTGTTGATTTAAGAATTTAGGAAAAAATTCCAACGATTTTTTTCGCTTGTTTCCTGAATATTTTAGAATTCAAGAAACTCGATTAGAAATTATTAAAGATTGCTTAAACACTTTCTATAGAAGCCAGAAGGAATTTCATTTTTTTTTTCAAAATCTGTTGATTTTAGAATTTTGAAGAAATTCTCATGATTTTCCCCCTGTTTATTGACTATTTTAGAATCTATGGAATTCGATTAGAAATCGTTAAAGAATGTCAAGACACTGTGATTACTATTGATATCAGTCCAATTCGTTAATATTTTCCATTGATTTTCGAATTTGGATTTACGAATTTTTTTCGCCTGTTTCAGAATATTTTCGAATTCAAGGAACTCGGTTAGAAACGGTTAGAGAATGTGAAAACACTTCTATTGCTATAGAAATGAGTTCAATTCGTTAATATTTTCCATCAACTTCTGTTGATTATAGAATTTGAAAGAAATTCCTACGAATTTTTTTCGCCGTTTCTTTACCATTTTCGAATTTAAGGAATTCGATTAGAAACTGTTAGAGAACGTCAAAACACTTTTATTGCTATAGAAATGAGTTCAATTTGTTCTTTTTTCCATCAACTTCTGTTGGGTTTAGAATTTGAAAGAAATTCTTACGAATTTATTTCGATTGTTTCTTGATAATTTTCGAATACAAGAAATTCGATTAGAAATTGTTAGATAATGTCAAATACTGCGATTGATATAGAAGGAGTTCAATTCGTTAATTTTTTCCATCAAAATTGTTGATTTTAGAATTTGGAAGAAATTCCAACGATTTTTTCGTCTGTTTCCTGACTATTTTAGAAACCACGGAATTCGATTACTTTAGGAATTGTTTAAGAATGTCCAAAATACTGCGATTGCGATTGATATCTGTCCAATTCGTTACTTTTTCCATTAACTGCTGTTGATTTTAGAATTTTGAAGAAATTTCCTATGATTTTTTCTCGCCTGTTTCCTGACAATTTAAGAATCCAAGGAATTCGATAAGAAATTTTCATAGAATGCCAAGACACTCCTATTGCTATAGAAGTAAGTTCAATTTATGCATATTTTTCATCAACAATGTGTTAGATTTTACAAGAAATGCTGTCAAATACCGTCGTGGTAATATCTGGCATATTTTTAAAATGTTTAAAGTATACATCTTTTTTGTACTAATTGACTCTTCTTATATTTTTTATTCTTTGATAATACCACAGAGTAAAAAATATGCTGCTCAGAAAACTAATAATGTGTAAAATAATTTGTATATCCACAGAATTATTGCATTTTCTGAAAAAGGCAACATTTCTAATGCTGTAAAGATAAATGCGTTCTTCTTTCTCACTAATACTTGTTTAATATTAAATTAAAAACCACCTTCCATTTTTTTAAATAAATAAAATTTATTGTTTTACATCAATTTTTTTTTAAATTTTATTTTTTATCAAATAACACAGATAAATCTTTTTTGTAATTGTTTTTTTTTCGCACACTCGCTTTCGTATGCAGCATATTAAATCGATCATTACGCTAACCATAATGCGATTTTTCTGAAAACATTTGAATAAATAATTTGTTTTTACATTTTTTAAATTATATTATTTTTTGTTAGTTTTTTATCATTATTTAAAAAAAAAAATATGAAAAAAATTTTTTGTTTGTAAAAATAATAAATATGGATTTTCGACAAAACCGATAAAATCGGTTTCTTTAGGAGGAGCTTCATATCTAACTCGTAAAATACTATTGTTTTTTCTCATTAATAATAATTATCCTAATAAATATTTTTAAATTATTTAATATTACAAAAGGCACGCCACATATATAACAACCCCATTTAGAATCGCATCACACTGGGCCCAGTACGTTTTATTTGGATCTTATTTGGTCGTTTCAATTTGTGGTTCATTCGGTTCAGTGGTGGTGGTTATTGTTACTAGAAAAAATTGTTGAAATTAATTAAATTTTCTTAATTTATTTTTGTTTTCTTAATTTACTTGATTTGTTGAGCTGTTGATCCGCTGTATCCACACTAGAACATGCTTCATTTACGTATCGATTAAAAATGTCTGGTTTATCAGCGAAAATGTGATGTCCAGCACCAGGAATAACTTGAACATTTAACAACCCCGTTTTGCGGGTTTCTTTAAAAATTTCCCAACTCTCCTGGTCTATCCAAGAACGGGCACCGTACAACAGTGTTATTGGTTTATCATCTTGTAAATTATGTACACGCTTTAACATTGGATTTTTAGCCCAACCCAATCCTGTCATCATCGAATGGAAGGCACTTTCACCTCTGGAAATTAAGATTTTTATAAAATATTATCTTAGTTCTCTTAAATTAAATATTTACGTCGGCGTTTGTGCATTACACTGATGTATGTATTGGGCGAAAACGTTATCTTTAGCATTTTCATCGGTTTCGTCAACCTTCAGGTATGGATTAAATTTTCGTATGATATCTGGACGTGTTTTCTCAACAACCCATTGTCCATATGGTCCAGCCGCACGTAATGCAAACAATGGATTCATTTTGCTCATTGGTGTTACGACGAAAAATATCAAAGCTCTAGTCCAAAATGAACGTTGCCGTACTTTTCGCTCCATTTGAAAACCCCAAGGATCGGCCAGAATCAAATGTTTTACTCTAGAATTTAACAATTAACAACTATTTGTGTTTCAAATTTATCTAGTCTTACCTATCCGGATGATTTATCGTATAACTGGTTGAGATGAAGCCACCCATTGAATGACCAAGTAGAATCATTTTCGGTATGTTCATTTCTTGTCGCCATGCCTCAACCGATTTGACAAATTGTTGTTCGGCTATTTCGGCATTGTTGGTAAATGTTGGCCGTGAACTTCGACCAAAACCTAAAAGTTAGAACATTGACTTTAAACCAAATTTTTAAAAGTAAGCCGAAATTTATTATTACTATCAACGAATCAGTGAGTGGGTTTTACTATATGAGGACCTCTATGTGTCATATATACGGACAAAGGCTTTAGGTGACTTTTAAACCACTGCAATAATTGTTTTTTTAATAAACACATGCGAAAGAAAGTTGGACATATTCCATGCCAGAACGAGTTTTGAAGTGACAACTTCTTGAGTGCAGAATACTACTAAAATGCTTATTATTGGGCATGTTCAATTTTAGTTCAATGAAGCATGGCGCTAGTGCCTAATGTGAAAAATCAATGTAAATTGTTGTTGTTTTTTCACATTAAGACGGCCATTGTTGCTATTATACATATATATTTTTGACGTTTAACATGCCCTATTGACAGATTTAAACTAACTTGGTCTGGTTAGTTTATCCGCTTTTTCGATGACATCTACAGTCTACACCCACACGCCCTGGAATTATCCAGAAAATCCGAATTGAGGTTTAAATATTTACCAGATTCTTGCATTCTTTCATATATTACGTGTAGGTGAGTCTATTGCTAAGAGCCGAAATAACCGCCTGATTATCAAAAGTTCCACTCCGACAGTCCCGACTCAATCATCTAAATCAGTTGCTTTTGCTAGTGCGACAATTTTTATTCTAAGATAACGAAAAAATAATAAATAAGTAAACGAAAACTAGTTAAAGATAACTAGCTTAACCCAGAGCAAACTTTCATTCTTGCTGTCCACGATTTCCGACCAATAAGTTTAGTGGCGGTCCTGGCCAAAGTCTTTGGATGTACGATCAGATTTACAAAAATGATTAGCATCAATAAGCTTCTCTCTTCATTTCAATCTGAATTTCGCAAATGTCACTACACTCAACTGCATTGCTCAAAGTAATTGAAGACTTGCAATGAAAAGGTTGGTGTGTTGGTGTTGCTTGACTTCTACAAAGCGCAAGACTCGATCAACCATCATTTATTATGTAAAAAAAATGTCTCACAATTTAGTTTCTCAACATCTGCGGTTAAACTTATGTTGTCTTATTTGTCGAATCGGTCAGTTGTATACGAATTAATCAAGGCGTGCTTCAAGGTTCTATCCTTGGGCCGCTGACGTTGGAAGTTTTTTGGAATATTCACGCTTTCAGTTTTATGCGGATGATTTACAGATTTACCATGATTCTGACCTTGATAGTCACTCATCGTTTTTGCAAGAGGTTAACCACGATCTCAAATTATATTAACAAATTCACTTGAGCCATTGGGAATAAGCTTATGCCTAATCCCAGTAGGTCACAAGCCATTCTTTTTTGCTATTCCGGAGCACGGAGTCACTCACATATCTGGCCATTTCGTCGGCACGCTCGTTACCTACGATATTGCTATGTCCGGGAACTCAAACAAGAGTAACATAAAATTGCATGCCAATGATTGAATGTTTCTTATAGCATTGCTAGTTTAGAGGAGATAGACGAGGAGATAAGAGCTAAAATAGCAGCCTGAGCCTGACTATCCACGACCATAGCTATTCTCTGCATGCTCGTCTGCAGGCTATCAAAATAGCAAGTACTTTAGCCTGAAGATGATAATGCAAGTTTAAATAAAGTATAACAATGAAAATGTGTATAAATTATACCACTCGATCCGACCGAGAAGTCATAATAGCTACATTCGAGCGTATCGGAATTTTAATCTCGTCTCGATATCGATAACATCGAGTCTCATAATCGGGCCTCAGGTTTGCGATTACCTTATGGGTTCCACTCTGCGTATCTCTCGCATAGTATGTCAAATCCAGTACCACTATCTACGCCTTATAATTGCGTATCATTTCGAAACCAGTTCTGGTCTACTATGAGAAGCCTCGTATGTACACAATACAGATATAATATAAAATTTGCCTTGTTGGTTCTGCTGTATCTGCAATCATATATTGGTAGGTGCCGTCAGTTTCTCAATGTACAGATTCTAATCCACATATAGCGCCTGGATATATATTTTTTTAATTTCGCAACCATAATAATGAAACGGAGAAACAGTTCTTTAAATATTCTAATTTTCAAGTTTTACGATCTGGTCCCACAGATTTTGTTTAATATTACGAAAATTTACCGAACTTTTTGAATTCGGATCTTTGTATCTGTTGGGGCTTTGCCGTCTCCTTAATCTAATATAGAACCGATTTAGACCCGGCGTTTAAGGTTTTTACATGTAAAAAATTTATGTTCTAAACGTCGCGTCGGTTCTAAAATCTCTATTAGAAAAAACCATAAAGGCCGGTTCAAACCGTCACGTCGCTTTGGTATTACGGACTAATAGGGCACATATTATCTTCCCAGATATTGGAAACTCTCTATACCTCATCTTTTTCTGCGCTCCCGATAGAAAGAGTACAACGTGTTGTTGTACGCAGATGAGGCAGTTTTATCTCTCTTTAATTTATTTGTATAAGCCAAGTTGTCCAGCTTACTTGCTACGCAACTTCACTAAAAATAAATTTAATTCTGATAAAATTTTAATATTTTTGTCATGTTCGAATGTATTCGAAAAGCTTTAAAAATACAGCTAGTCCGGAAGTTATTCTAAAATCGATCGAGTGTGTTAATTAGTAATTATACATTACCTTTCAATATAATAAGGTAAACTAAAAACAGCAATTGTGCTCATCTCAACATAAGTTGTTAGGAAAAGAGCTTTGTATTCACTTATATATTTTATCTTCTTATATATAAATCTCATGAAAAAGATATTCAATAAAAGAAAAGCTTTCAGCCAAATCGGCATTTTATAAAAACAAGAATTTTCTCTAAACAATAAGGAAAACATTCATTATGTATTACTATATAATGTCAGAAAATTACAATATGTATTCGTCGAAAAAGAGGGATGAATGAAAAAATGTGTATAAAAGTTTCTTTCTTTTTTGAAGGGCACAAATTGTTCTCTTATATAATTTTATATGTATGCAGTATGCTTGACGTGTGGTAGTTATATTATAGCGAGATATATACGTGCATAAATATCCTTTTTGGCGCATTTACTATCCTTGATTAAAATAAAAATGGAATTATAATTAATTATTATAGTAAAAAAATTATGAAATTTATGAATAAGTTTGATTAATGATTAAGCAGGCTCTCGGTCTGAAAAAACGACTGCAAAAATAGTTATCTATAAAACTTTTTTTAAACTTTTTTTTTAAGTTTTTAAAATATTCTAATTCTTTGGAAAATATTTTACAAAAAAATACAACGTTAAATTTGTGTATCATTAGGATGGGGTCCAAAAGACCCTAAAGCGTATGCAGAACTGTAAAAATAAGATTAAATGAAATTAAAATTAAAATATTTGAAAAAAATGTTTAGAAAAAGATTACCACAAACGCACCATTTCGGCTTCTAGTTTAAGGATAAGAAAAAGTAAAAGAAGCATTCCAGTTCTTTCGGGGCCTTAAAACCGTTTTTATTTTTACAAGGCTTTGTTATAATTCCTTTTCGAATATATTTGTTGTTGGGATTGTGAGTTTCAAACTCATTTGCTGTATATTTTTTTAGAACGCGTCGTATATTTTGTGTTGTTAGCTGTTATATCCTATATTATATAGATGTAAAATATCCCTTTTTGTTGTAGCGAGGGGATGGTTTGCCTCAGTAGGGTTTTGTTGTTGTTGTCGTTGTCGTTTGTGTAGTTGTATAAATGCATAGTGTAGTATTATTTGCCTCATTTCGACATTTTATTTTATTTTTGTTCTATTTGGTATTGCAGTTTTTTTTTGCTACTTTTTTGAAAGAGGAAGCCTTACATGAACATAATTTGATGTATAGCTTGCGAATATTGTGCAAATTTAGAATAAATTTTTTCCTTGGTTTTCTTTTCGTATATATAAAATAACAATATGCCCCTCGTATATAGTATGTGGCATTAGTTTTAGCTCATATGTATTTGTATATTTGAACGAATATACAAGAGAAAATACCATAGAAATACCAGCTGGCATTCTTTTCATAAAACATTCTGTACATAAATAATTCCATGTTATATTATTTATACAATAAAAATATTTAATTAAAATTTCTCATATTTACAGAGAAATAAATGAAAAAATTGCACACAAAAATAAAATAATGCGCGAAGATTTTTATTCAAAGTTATTTTATAGAGAATGTTGTTGCTATACAACATAACATTATGATTCTTTCAGCTTATTAAAAAATTTGTAGAATTATTATTCTTACATAAAACATAAGTATAATATACACTTATTAGATCGTGTTATCTAGAAATTATTATGCATAACATAAAACTAGATAGATGTTAAATTAATTAGCGGTAGCATTTTTATATTATGTTTTTATAATTTTTATTAATTAAGTTAAGAGGTATAGAACTGAATACTAAATAATCAAGCTTTTGTGTTGTATACAGAAGAAGTCCTATAAAGTTTATATAGAAATCGAAATGCTAAGGACCTAAAAATATTATACACAATGTTTAAATATTTATTTATTGATTTAAAACAATAAATAACAAAACAAATTTAATTACTTATGGATTTGATAAGCGGTAGCTTCGTCAAAACTTTATAAAAGTCGCCTTCGCTTGGAAAATGGTGTCAAAGTATATGTATTTGTTTGTATTCTATGTCTTTTTGTTGTTGTTAATTACTTGAATATTATTATCATTAACCAACGCACAATACACAGGTGCTCAGTATCTCTTTTGATGTTAATGATATTTTGTGTGTAAATGTGTGTCCTTCAGACTTATCGCGCATATCGTTTTTTTGGCTTTTTAAAATGTGTATTAAGATTTTTAATTTGTATAAATTGTAAGTACCAAAATGGTGTTTTATATTTTCTAGTTCTGATGATGTCTATAAATTAGACGAAACGTCAATAAATTATATTAACTGCATGATAAACTGTATTTAATTTACAAAATATTGGAGCGCAAAGCTTGACAATTTTTTTTTTTCGTTTTCAATAAAATTATTTCGGTCGAAAAAATCTAATACTCCAAAAATATTTTTTGTCCACTGTAATAATACAGAAATAGAAAGAAAAAAAACAAATAAATAAAACTAATGTAAATATTTTAAAACAGGCTAATCGGTCTAATTCAAAGCAAAGCTATTCTCAAATAAATTAGTGGGTCGGCCAAGGCAAAGCGTACCTTTCTTCGCCCAGCCTTGAACATTTTGTTTCCTTTAGAAAAAAACATGTTTTTTTCTAAAAACAAATAATCCATGAAGTAAGTGCTGAGGCACTTACTATTACTTGAATTAGACCGAATAGCCTGTTTTAAAATATATACATATTTCAATTCTACGGTCGAAAAAAAGAAAAATTATTTATAATAATATGTTGTTTATGGTGTCTTCACTGTCTATAATCTATATTCTATATAGTGGGTTTAGTCAACAGTTGTCAAACTGAACTTAATTGGTTGTAACCTAGTTGAATTTAGAAAACCCAGGAGCTCCCTGATCTCCGTGACAGCTATCTGAGCCAAGTCAGTAAGTATATGTGATTCCCCAGAAAATGATGTTTCAATCTACTGAGAGCAGGGCACTCACAAATTATTAAATTATTAAATTGCTCGACAGTATCCGGTTTGTTCACATCACAACAACTGCGACAGTTCACATTTTGTGGGATCCCACACCTAGCCGCATTGACCCCAATAGCCCAGTGATCATAGAGAACCGCAACCAATCGAGAGATGTCTAAACGAGATAGACTCATAAGTGCGTTTATTCTATTTTATAATTGAAAGCTACAACACAAATATTTTTTGGAAAAAACATCTAATCGGTCTTCCGCTTACAAGGCGAGTAATATAAACAATCTGTAAGCAAAGTGAACAGATGAATTATAATTTATTTAGGTGCTATTTCATAATTTTCACTTTGGTTATGTGGTTTTACGTTCAAAAATGTTTGCTTCAATTTCTAATATATAAGTAGTTCATATATTATTGTTGTTTGTCAGTTAGAACCTTGCAATTCCCAGCTCGTAATTTGTCACTATTTAGAGACTTTTGGCAGATTAATATTGAGTGTGGGGTTATACCTTTGAGGTTTTTGTTGATAATATATGGCGTTCACTATCTCATTCTGAATATTTCATATAATTTACGTTTAGATATTGTGAAGAAATAAGCTGAGAATCTGCTACATACGGATGAATTTCACATAATTGTCAATTTAAAAGCAAACAATAATTTTACTTTAATATATTATACTAATATCATCATCATCGTGTATTCTTTACTCCAAAGCGTGGGAGCATAGGGACTGTTTTACAATTTTTTTTCTATTTGATACCATAGTTTTTATTGACGGCCATATCAAAGTTGGAGTGTTGTCAGCCACTCGCACTTACCATATTTTTTGGTGATCAGTAGGGCGGGTTTTACACTATATGAGGCAAAATCTAATCTATACAAAGTCTTTGCAAATCGCCAAATTATCAAATTAGAAAAATAAAATTAAATTAAATTGTTAAAAGTTACTACTGGTTATTATTATATTGTGATATGAGCAACCCTATATGTGTTGGTAAAGGCGGACCAATGGCTTAAGCGACTTCTGAACCTCTGCGATCGTTTTTTAAAAACACCTGCGAATGAAAGGTGATAGCCCAGATCAGGGGCGGATCTTCCCCAAGGCCAGCAAGACCCTGGCCTAGGGCCCGTAAATTTTGGGAACCCGGATATAAGCACACAGTTTTAGTAACAACATTTTGGTTTTATTTTAAATTTATTTTTATTCACCTAAAAAATATATATACAAAAAAAATCTTATTGAACACATTTCAATCATTTCTTAGCGGATTTTTGATTTGTTTTAATTTTGTATGCAGGATTTAAGCAAAATGTGTCAAAAATAGTAATCCGTTGACATGACACTGCTGCCTGCTCTCAATTTTTATCTGAACATTCTGATACAGATTCAGTTTAAAAAAAAATATAACTAATCGAAATTCCATTTCGAAAAATACTAAGTTAATAAAATTGCTAAAAAAAGAATTTAAAAATATTTGGTTCATAAATAAAGACAGGAATCTGTTATTAGAGCAATTTAGATTTTTCGGAAAATGATTGTGTTAAAATAAATTATTAAAAAATAAATAAACTAAAAATCGTACTTTTACTAATTCTCCAAAAAAATCTTAGTTATTTATAATGATTAGTTTAAAAATAATATTCATTCAGTCTTGCCAATTTTTTTTTACTAAAATATATTAATGCTGACTTCTGCCATTATTTTAAATTATAGAGAAAATAAAGTATCACAAAGAGCATTATTTTTTGTGTGTTATTATTTACAAAAAATTTCGCTGCACGGCAATTCTTGCTTATTAATTTTATAAATCTCTTCTTTTTCTGGAAATATTGCTTTAACCAATTTCCGCCTGTTGGTTGCTCCGCAGTACTTTAATAATTTTTTCTCGTTACAACATAAATAAAATATTCCATTTTTTTTATTATATATGTTATAGATTTAATTTAACCATTTTCTAAACAATGTTTTTTGTTTGATTGAATTCGACTAAATTTACAGTTTAAACAAATTAGTTGTTTTATTTGATTGTACTTCAATAAATTGTATTTCAATAAATTTGTGTCATCACTTTTGATATATGCATATATAGGAGGCCCGGATTTGATAGTCTGGCCTAGGGCCCGTAAATGCCTGGAAACGCCTCTGGATGTAATTAATTTATAAAATCAAATTTGAGAAAAAACTTTTTTCCACGATGTTTGTATGAATATTATTTAAATAATTAAA
>JANSTW010040472.1:0-13076 GCA_027564275.1 Diadocidia ferruginosa | reverse complement strand
TCTCAACAAATGGTTTGTTTTAGCTATTAAAAACTTTATGTTGTAGTTATAACTGTTATAAATTGTAAATAAAATTGAAATTATAAAAATTATTTTTAGTGGGAGTTAGTCAAGTTAGGAATTGACTGTTTGTACGAATTGCTAAAAATGTTTTATGTTACTCAGTCATCTGTTAGCAATAAAAGTTCAGAGGTTCAATTACTTGTTCAGTTATTAAATGATACACCCTTGTTAAGAAGTGTAAGAATTTTTTGTATTTTATTATTAATTTAACTTTAGGAAGCATCTCTTATTGTATATTTATAGCTTAAAAATTTTATGCAATAAGTGTTTTTAACTTTTATATTAAAGTGGTATATAATATTACTAATATATGCAATTAAAAATAATATTTCCTTATAAAAGAATACGAATTTTAACACAATTTTTATGATTTTAGCTGTTTAATGTTATCATAGAAGGCTCCAATGAAGCAAACGAGCTTTATCCTCGTGATGTTAATCGAGATAAAGCTGCGCTTTCGGCTATTCGATTACTTCATATTGCTGTTTCATATCGTAGTGCTTTGGCGGATGCAGTTCGAGCTGTAGCGTCTAATATTATGATTTGTTCATTAGAGGCACTTATGTTTTCAGCATTACCAGCAAAGCCAAATTTGAATTGCTTGGCATTACTTTTTTTATATATAAGTGAAGTAAGTCGTCATAATAAGCAATATTGTTTAAAATAGTGTTAAAGTAATAAGCTTTATTTTAGTTATTTTTTGTACTATATGAATTATTTTTTAGAATGATTTTTTTATTAAACACACCTTTTTTGTCGTTAAAATTTTGCGTGAACTTTGTTGTCAGCGTCCATCTCTCCAAAAGCAAATAGTTCACTCGGTATTGAGCTGTCAAAAGTCAGTTATTGAAACAGTTGCTCGTCTTACTGCAGTCTTTTCTTATGAAGTTGAAGTTCAACATGTTGATTTGATTGCTTCAGATGTGGATACACTTTCTGTAGCGAGGATACGAGGCGAAATTATTCGTAATTTGTTGGAGACATGTATAGATGCTGTTGATTCTGATCCAAAATCTTCTAATTTTGCTTATTTTTTACTTGGATTTGATTTAAAAGATGTTGTTAACTCAAATGTTGATATTGCTAGTAAGTCTTTTAACTTTATTTTTAAACTTTTGTATATTATAAAAAATTTTTAGGAACGTTAATTTTTCACATTTTATATCTTTTAAAAATTGAATGTGTTAAATTTTATTATATAATATTTTTATTTGCAGATCGAAATGGAGATACAATTACTTGTCTACACAATTTTTTGGAAATTTCTAACATTTTGGCAACATCTGACGAACCTTTTAATGTTACATTTTGTGCTTTATATGAACCTGTGTTAAGACTTTTGGTAGGATTTTAGGTTAAGTAATTATTTTTGTGTAAAAAATTGTATTTATTTTCTTTTAGAGTTGAATATTTTGACTATATTGGTTATTTTTAGCTAAAATTGTCTACGTTTAAGTCAGTTAGTTCACCTGTAGTTTTACGTGTTATGCGCTCTCAAAATGATCTTGTTAATAAATTGGCGTCCAGTTGCGTTTTTCGCAAAATTGACGCTTTTGACTCTGAAAAACTAAGTTTAACTAACGATGTGGAATGTGTAACAATGATTCTTCGCAAGTCAATTCAATGTATTATACTAGAATTAATAGCTTTGGAATTGTCTTCTCTTTTACGCTCTCGTCATATTGAACAGCCAAAAAAACTTATAGCTTCACTTTTGCTTGAATCGGCTGATGTTCATGGATATGCATTAGCAGATTCTACTTTTGCTACTACAATTTTTGAAGAAGAAAAATGTATTTAAGTTTTATTTTCTTTAAATTAAATTAATAGTAGGAAATTTTCGGAAAAAATTTTTGCGAATACTTTTTTTATTGATTAAAAATACTTTTATAGCATTATTGTGGTCATTGTTAGGACAAAGCAGAATTGATTTGGACGATCTTTACGTACCACTTTGTAGCAAATTCGACCCGCACAAAGTTGATGAAGTAAAGTTTTAATTTTAAAACCTTGAAATGACTGTTTTTATTTAGTTATTACGTTTTTGTGTACGGAAAAATGCTTGCAATATTGAACAATTTGATATTAGTTATCTTCACTTGTTGCTAAATACAGAAATTAATTCAATTGTCAATTCGGAAATTGGAATTATTCGAGAGGTTTTTGCATTTTTTTTAATTATGTGTAACTAATTTATATTTTTTAAAGGAAGCTCGTGCAATTTTGGATTATTGTGCACAGCATAACGCTAAAAACTTGCTTGAAGGAGCATGTATTCATTTATTATCTGGCTGGTTATCTGTTGTTAATGTCCTTGCACTTCATTCTCCGCTTATTTTTATAGAAAACGGTGAGTAAAACCTTATATTTTACATAAATTGTGTATGAATTTTGCAATTTTAGCTGTTTATTACTAAATTATGTCACTTATAGATTTTTTTTTCGGTATTTATAACTTTTTATATTAGTAAAATCGGATTCTTTAAAAGTATTTTTTAATTTACGATAGAGGTTAAAATTTAATAAAAACTTTTTGCTTTAAAATGGTAATAATTTACTTTTTAATGGTAATAATTTAGACGTTAACAAAAAATTTTTGGTAGATGCCTTGTTTTTGCTTAAAAACTATTGTTTTTGTGTTAATACAACTGTAGAAATAAACGGAATGATTTCTAATTGCATGTTTCGCATAGTTCGAACTATTTGTAGTTTTTATCGAAACGGACATTCATCGAGAAATGCATTGCGACAAACGCTATTTCCTATTATTCATCTACTTTTGCAATGCTTAGCTTTACCAAGTTTTTTTTGAGATAAAATTTTCTTTTAAAAAAGACTATTAACAAAAAATAGCAATATTTTTTTTGATAATGATGTTGATACCGAATTTTAAAGGCAATGCTTTCAGTATCGCTATATATTTAAAAAAATTTTATTTTATTTATTACATCACATATTTTTATTTGTTTAAATTTAGGATATAGTAAATGTGTGGCTTTTAAACTGAACATTTATGGCAGTATACTTTGCGTATTTGACACATGCAACTTTACTTCACTAGACACAATACAGAAAAACAATTCTAATGAAAAAACTAAGTCAAATAGCTTTTTTGATACGACTATTCAAAAATCTAGCGTAAATGGGGGCAGTCGATTAGCTGATATGATAGATGATGAACGAAACAGTGCTGAAGAATGGAGTAAATATTTCGAATCAATGACCGCTGAAATAGTAGACACAATTTCATCAGACATTTCTTATGCACCCTTAACTTTAAAGGTATTTTTAAAAATATTACTAACATATTAATTCTATAATTTTATAAAATAATGTGTAAATAAGAAATTATGTTTAGATAGCTGCTACATCTTGCCTTAGCGATATAATTCGTGAAGACATTGTTCATTCAAAGAGTGTTGCATATCATTTTGTTTACAGCGGTTCAATGGCGTGCGTTTTAGATACATTATGCAGAGTTGTAATGGAATTTAAAAGTGATAAAACAAAAGCTAACGTTGATAAATGTCGGAAACAAATTTTACTAGTAAAATCTCTTTTTGTATGTTTTTATTTTATTGTTTTTATCAGAGATATTAAAAAATTAATTTTAGTCGTTATTTGTACGATTGGCTGCATCGGAACACGGATGGGCTGCATTAATAAATGGAAAGATCTTTGAACGATTAATTATACCAGATGATAAAGAAAATTGCCGCTCTGAAACTAAACCAAAGTACACAATAGTTTTTTTTTATTATGAGTACAATTTATGTAAATAGTTTAAGTTAGCTTTTAATACCTTTTCTAATACCTAAAATTTCTTATAAAAATATAAAATTATATTAAAAATCCATACTTAGTCACTAAATTCAAAAATAATTAAAATTTTAAATAAAATACTATTTCTGACATAAATTTTTTACTGTAGTGTTTCATTTGAAATGAAACTATTTTTTTTTGTTTTTTAGAGACAGTAATTCAAACGCTGTGCATCTTTTTCGTCAACTCCTCGAAACTATGTCGAAAATTTAGTCTTGATTCCTTTAAAGTTTTGGCAAATTGGACAAAAAAGAAAATAATTTAATTACTGATTGTTTTTTATTGTTGTTATCAATCTTTCTTTGTTTTTTGCCTGAAATAAAGTCTAAACGTGGCATTTGGAATTTATTTTTTAATGTGTTTATTTACACTAATGCTTTTTATTAACTTTCAATTACTTTATTTTAAATACAAATGCTTTGCAATTAAATTTTAAAAAGCGATACGATCGCTATTTTGTAATTAATATAAATTGTAGCATGTGTAAGGTTTTACGTAGAATTCGTAAAGTATTAAAAACAAGTAGCATTTTAATAAAGTTTGTTTTATTATATAGGATTTTAATTTTTTGGGAACTTTGCTTTGTCTTGGAACAAACAGTAACTCAAATTTGTCATAACAGTGAAATGCATGATGGTGGGGACATTCCAAAAGGTAAGAACGTTTCTGTAATATTAATTTTAAAGATAATAATTTTCAGTGGCTGGCCGGATAGCTGGAATTGAGCTTCAAAATTTTATGTGTCACAAGCATTTAAAACTAACTTTTGATGTTAGGAAAAGCAATTGTTATTATATCATTGGCCCAAATGGAAGTGTGTTTTTTGATTAAATTAATATTTTTTAATGGCTTTTATAAGTACTTTAGGTGGAAAAAGTGCTTTATTTGCTGGAATTAATATTGGATTAGGAGGTAAAGGACGAGCTAATGATCGTGGAAATTCTTTGCAAGCTTATATAAAAGAAGGAGAGAGGTAGTTTTTACTTTTATATATTTATCTCTAAATAGGTTAACTGCATACTTAACGTATACTTTAGAAGCGCTAAAGTTCGCATAGTTATAACAAATGATGGACCAAATGCTATTCGCGAATATAATAAATTAATTATTGTTGAAAGAACAATTCATTCTACTGCGTCAACGTATTTATTAAAAACTGGACGTAGAGAAGGCATTGGAGAAGAAATTAGAAGTCGAAAAAAAGCGGATTTAGACCTAATTCTACGTCGTTTTAATATTGAACTAGAAAATCCTCTTTCATGGCTTTCGCAAGATCGATCACGTCAATTTTTGCAACAAATGAAACCCAACAAGTTGTATGATGTAATTTATTTTATTGCTTTCTCCTCTTTAATGATTATATAAATTTGTTTTAGATTTTTATGATTTCTACTGAATTAGAAAGTACAGAAAAAATTTATGAACGAATAATGGGCTATGTTGAGGAAACACAAGAACATATTGATGCTGGAGAACAAAAAAAGGAACAATTAAGAGAGTAATAGTACCTTATTTCTAATAAAATTGTATTTATAGAAATGTCGTTAAGGTTGTTATTATAATAAATGTTAATTACTTTTTTTATATTTTAACCGATCTTTTCAATTTAGAGTTTATGAAAAAATGTATCAAAGACTAAAATCAGCCATTAAAGTGGAGGAACTATCAAAGAAAAAGTCGAAATTGGAATGGCTTTTTTTATGGGCAGTTGTACGTGATAATAAGAAGGTAATTTAATTAAAAAAAAAAGTTTTTAAATGAATTTGTAAGTCTTTTTTGTACGCGTTTTAATAAAAGTACTTTTTTAGCTATTAGACGACGAATGCATAAAACTTGAAAAATTGGCTGAAAAGAAAACCGAATTTGAAAAACTTATAGCAAATTATGAGGTAAGTAAATTGTTAAATATAAGTCAAAGGATCACTTGTTTTTTATTGTTGTATATTAACAAAATTGACAAGTCTTACTTTATATACATATGTGTTAAACCAATTTTTGCATTTTGTATATTAATTTTTTTAAATTTATATGTTATTTGTTTTTTAAAGAAAGAAAAAGAAGAATTGTTGTCTGATAAAGATTCTTTGATGGAAAGCATTGAAATTTTACGTGGCGAATGTGGTCAAACAAGGGCCCGATTTGATGATTTCAGCTCAAAGTTAAATCGCTCCGATCGTGATATTCGAAACGCTAATGACCTTACTAATCGCAAAAAAACAGACATTCAAGCTGCAGACCGAGAAATTCAGCAAACTCAGGTTCAACTAGATCGTTTAATTGGAGAGTAAGTTTTATCTATATTTGAATTAATTTAATTTAAATTAATAGAAAAAATATTTTGCTACTTTTGTTTTTTAAATACTTCAATTTTAGCTCAAATCGCGACTTAGTGGCAGAAGAAAATGATTTACTTAGTCAAAAGGATCAGATTATCAATGAGTTACAAAATATATCAGAGAGCATTCACGACGCTGAAAATAAAGAACAATTTCTTGAAACAGTTAGGCGTGATACTTTAAAGCAACTTCAAGTATATTTTGTTTTGTTTTTTTTTTTATTTATTTATTTAAATTGTGCATTTAAATGAATGTTAAATTTATCCATAATTATAATTTAGTCAAGTGAATTTGAATTGCGTCAAATGAACGAAAAGCTGAAACGTGTAGAAGAAGATCAACAAACGTTTTTAATGGCTAGAAAAAATAGAATGGCTTTGCTTGGGCAAGACATGCCTCGAATTTGTCAATTAATTCAAACTAATAGCCGGAAGTTTAATAAACGACCGTTGGGACCAATAGGTAAGTTGCTATTTAACTACTTTATTTTTAGATTTATTAAATTGATGGTATATTTTAGATTTCTAATATTCTAAAAAAATTTAGGAATGTATGTAAAATTAAAAGACTCAAAGTGGGCCAATCCAGTAGAGTTTTGTTTACGGAAAAGTCTTAATAATTTTATTTGTGATTCTCAACATGATCGACAGGTTTTTGAACAGATTTGTCGTGAAAATCGTGTAAAAGTGCCTGATTTGATTACTACAAAGTATGTCTGTTTTATTCACATGTTTTCTTTTTGAAACATATTTCTTTGATAGTAATTTAAAATAATTATAAAACATTTTTTTTAACTTTAAGATTTGTTAATGAACGTGTAAACACTACTGAAAATGAACCTCCTGAAGAGTTTTCTACAGTTTTGCGTGTTATTGATATTGAAAATCCTACTGTATACAATGCGCTTGTAGATCAATTTTCGTTAGAAGATTTTTTACTAATTGAAAGTGACGATGAAGCTCGTAAACTTATGAGACAATATGTAAATTTTAAATTAGGTAATTTTTTAAAACATTAAAAAATTTTAGCCTCCTAAAAACGCTAGACAAGCATTAACTATGAGTTGTAGTCATGTTTATCCGGCATCTGGGAATCGTCCATATCGTTATTATAGTAACAATACCGCTCAAGATGCTCGCTTTCTTGTCAATGATACTAATTTTGGAAAACGGGATTTTACGTTGGAGGCAAAAGAAATCAATGATGCAATTGGCCAACAATCTGCGATTGTTAGTAAAGTAGGTTTTACCTAACGGGGGATGCTGTTGCGTCAATTATTTTTTTATTACTTTTATATTTAACAGGATTGATTTATGTTTACTAATTTTATGCGACAAAAGAAATTATAAATTAATAAATTACAACTATTGCTTTAGATGGAATTCCAAGCAACAAATGCAAAAAATGAATTCCTTGCTGCTCAGCGAGACAAAAAAAAAATTGCGGCTTCTAAAATTGAATTGGAGCGTACATTAAAAGAGTTAGATGAAAAAAACCAAGAACTACAAAAAACTATGCATAACGGAAAAGTCATTGAAAATTTGGTATAGTTTTTTGTTTCTAAAAATGTTGCTTAACTTCTGAAACAAAAAACAATTCTGAGTTGAATTTTTTAAAATTAAATTTTAAACAACGTTTTATCTTCAGAAAGCAGTTCTTCAAGAAAGCCGACAATTACGAGAGAATTACTTAAAGGAACTTGAAGATGCTAAACTTTCTCTAAGCGGATATCATGATGAAAAGCAAAGAATTAATCTTGAATTGAATGAAGCAAAAATTGATTTGAAAAAAGTAGACTCAAAATCTCGTCACATTGAAGTATGTTTAATACTTAACTGTTTATTAATAGTGAAAAAATTTTTGTGAATTTTTTAGGAAAAGATGAAGAATAATGACAAGAAAATGGAAGTATTGATAGAATCGATTGGCAATTGTGCAAGCAAATTAGTTAAATGCGATAATTTAAAAAAGAAATTTGAAGACGCTATTGAATTGCTTAAGTAATTTTTTAATTAGTTTGTGCCGTGAAACTGACTATATGAACTACAAGAAATTTTAATTTTTTTTAATTTTAGTTCTGAGAAATCGAAGCTTCTTGAGAAATGTGAACGTGAAAAGAGTCAATTTTTGAAACCTACGGATTTGAGTGATCCACCTGATTTTTCAGAAATTTGTGGAACTGATATGATAAAGGCTAAACTCGTTGAATACGAAAACCAAATTTCAACACAACAACAATTGTAAGTAATTAACTATTTAATGCTTAAACAATTTTTGTTTTTAGAAATCGACAAGATATGCCTACTCAAGCGGCGCTAGAAAAGCTTCGTGAAGTTTGCAAAATTCACAATTCAAAATTAAAACAATTTAGAAGTTATTTAAAGGTAACTTTATATTGCACAGAAGTATTTGTCAATTTTTGAAAAATTGTAGCGTTTTAAAGATGCGGTAGAAATACGACGTGAAAAATTAAACTTGCTTAAGTTTGCTCTTCCCCATAATCTTGCTCGTTCATTTAAAGAACAAATGTCTATGCGCAATTACAACGGCATTTTGCAAGTGGACCATGAGGCGCGTGTGATTAAATTAAGTGTTGAAACACATAAAGGTCATGATAGAACTGAAAATTCAAACGAAGAAGACGAAGATGCGGATGAATCTTTGAACACTCAACGTAGTACTCGTGTTAAACGTTTTGTTAGAGCTAAACAAAATGCACAAAACAAAAGCGTTGTGCAAGACTTAAAAGGTACTTTAATTTAATTAATATAACTTCACTTTCAAAAATAATATAAAGTAAATTTCAGGTCTTAGTGGCGGTGAACGTTCCTACACAACAGCTTGTTTTGTAATGGCTTTATGGGAATGCGTTGAGTCACCATTTCGTTGCCTTGATGAATTTGATGTTTTTTTGGATATGTTAAATAGACGTGTGGTCATGGAAATGCTTGTTGACTTGGCTGTGGAGCATAACCAAAATCAATTCTTTTTTTTTACTCCCCAGGGCATAAATGAACTTAAAAGCCGAAGCAATATTGAAATCTTTAATTTACCAAAAGTGCGTGAATAATATACCTCAAAATTTTGTTTTAATGTATATTATGTCGATTTAACGTTATTAAAATTTTCACTTGTTGTAGATATTGGGTTTGCTAATCAAAATTTATTGAATTAATACCAGAATAAAATGTAATTTATTTTTGGTTTCTTACAACATAAAAAAAACTAAAAGACCAAATTTACAAAAACCCTTGTATTTTGGTAAAAGTATTCTAGAATGTTTGTTTTCTTTTTCTAAGAGGATAAATTATATAAATTATAGAGACGTGCGAAAAACGCGTAAAAGAAAAGGGCGGGGCGAACTCTTTCTAAGAATGGAAATTTTTCTTTATATTTTGCTTAATTTTGTTAATTGAGCTGAATTGTACTATAATCGGTTAAAGTTTTAAAAGCTCCAGTTTTTTAAATAATAAGAATTAATTCTCCTTTTTGCAAACAACTGTTTCGGTTGTAAGTTTTATTGTTTATTGATTTTATCTCTAATATCTTATTGAAATTATAAAAATTTAATTTTATTGATTATTCAAAAATTTTGATTAAAGAAAAGCGCAAGGCAGAAATAAGTAATATCAAAAATAGGATGAAAAAGATGGAAGATCGCTCATAAATTATATGCAAGGATTCTATAAATTTGCCTTTTTTTATTAAAATCAACGTAGTCATGAAGATTGTTACTTTCAATACTCTCTCTTTGACCTAAAAATGTTTTTATTATTAAATAAACACCATAAACTTTGACTGAATTAGCTTTTGTTTTTTACAAAGAGGTTTTTTTAGTTCCAAATTTTGTATTTATTAAACTACACATAAATTTATTACAAAAAACAATAAAGCTAAAAGACAGGAGTTTTAATAATATAATAAATTAAATCAATATGGAAGTGCGAATATGATTGTGTCAAGGTCATTCCCAATAGGAAATCTTTCTTAAATAATTCCTAATTAAAATTTTTGATATTGATTCAAGAAAGTCAAATATATTTTTAGTGTAAAATTTAAAAAAATTTGGACCTTCCCAATTTACTTTATTTTTTATAATTATTAACCATCAATTTTTTTAGATTCCTATTTCCATACCTTTAACAAAGTTTAAGCTTCAATAAATAATCAACTTAATTTTTTATAGGAAGGATGATTATATTTCTGTGTTTGACATTATTTTCCACTTGCCTAATATCAACATTAGCCTCTACTTCAGATAAAAAAATCGATATTGCTGAGATTTATCAAAACCCTTTATCAAATGGTATGTTTTTTTAAATGTAAACAAATTTTAGTAATTCTAACAAATTTGTAATAAAAGAGCGTAAAGTTACGCTCTCTACACGTAACTTGACGTGTGTTAAAAACTTTATTTTTGCTCAATCCATTTTTGTTCAAATTTTAATTGTTAGGACCAAAAATATTATGAGTAAAGTACAACATGAAAATACAAATTGTTTTGTTAAGGGTTTGGCGAAGACATAAAATGGGTAAAGTGGGATGACGCAATTGAAACCGCCTTAGAAGTAAACAAACCAATATTTTTGCTTATGCACAAAACTTGGTGTCATGCTTGCCGATGTAAGTTTTTTATACTGTTTATATTAATATGTAAGTTCTAAAAACAATTTAAAGTAATATAAACCTTAAATTTAAAATTATCTAGCACCAAATGTCGTAATTAAAAATTTTTATAAATAATCCATTAAAAATAACATTTTAGCACTTAAGAAGAGTATGCAACAATCAAATGCACGCAAAGCTTTTACGCGTCTTAGCGAGTACTTTGTTATGGTAAATACTGCCGACGACGAAGAACCATATGAAGAAGAGTACCGGCCTGACGGCAAATATATCCCAAGACTATTATTTTTAGGTAAGTTTATTTAAAAAATAGTCAAAAACTTAAATTTTACTGTTTTTTGCTACAATATTAGAAATACATCATTAAAACTAATTTAACTGTTAAATCAAAAATTATTTTATTTTTGCCAAACCGTACAATGTATAAAAAGTAATAAAAATAATAATACAAAAACTAAGAAAATTTAGCTCAATTGAGACAAATTATGAAAAATTCAATTAATTATAGTGTAGATTTTATATAAAGGACTATTTAATATATTTAAAAATTACAATGTTTAAAAAAACAGTGCTAATTATTAATCGTACTCAATTTAAAAATTGTTTATAGAAAACACTATTTTTATATAAAATAATTATAAGCATAAAATTGTTTTTCAATTTTATTACGATTAAAATATATTTTCTTAGCAAAAACAAAATAAATCATACAATGATAATTGCAAAATAAACAAAAGTATAAAACGTAAACACCTAAAATCAAGAGAAGCTTAAAATTTGTTAAAAAAACAAAAAAAGATTCCTGTTCTTTAATAAAATTATTAAGAAAAATTATTTTAAATAGATTTAAACTATTTTTTAAGCATTTTATACAATCTAAATTTTTAACAGCAATTTTTTAGATTTTGTAAAACGTTACTATTTTTAGACAAAAACGGCGATGTCCTTCTTCAATTTAAAAACAAAAAGGCTGAGTATAAGAACTATAGTTATTATTACTCAAGTCCTGCGGACATTTTAAATTCAATGAAAGATGTTTTAAATTACTTTGGAGTTGAAGTTCCGGATTTAAAGAAAGGCGATAAGCTCAAGCCAAAAAAACCACCAGCAAAAAACTTGAATTCACCAGAAGGACCGGAAACAAAAGCACCAAAAAAGCCAGATGAAGGAAAGAAATCAGTTGAACCAGATCAAGCCAAAACCTTAAAACCAGAAACTGATGAAAAAGATACAGTGAAAAAAACACCCAAAAAAGAAACTCAGAAACAAGAATCTGATAAAAAAGATTCTAAAAAGAAAGGCGAAACTAAAACAAAAAAAACAGAATTATAAATAAACAAATTTTTATTTCTTCTGTCAAATTGTGATATTATAATATGAAATATAGTTTCTTAACTTAAAAAAACTTTGTTGTTTTTAATTTTGTATTACGCTTAATAAATTATTGTTTATAAGCTTAAATTAACAAATATAATACTATAAACATCACACAACAAACACACAACTTTTATTTTATCCAGATAAAATGCATACGTAAAGTAGTAATTTCTAAACAAACTTTTTTTTTTTATAAGTTTTTAAACGACCTTGTTTTTTGTTTCAAAAACCTTAAAATTATTCCCAGCGTTATTCTTTTAAAAATTTAGGATATATAAATATTTACTTTCTAATAAACAAATAAAACAAAATTATTAAATTATTTCTAAAAAATGGACTTTCATTTTTTCTAACAAAATTATAAATAAAAAAAACCTGAAATCACAAGCTTAACATAACCAAGAGAACAATCTTTTACAGCTTTTTTTCCCCTCATTTAAAATAATCCTCCCTATATTACTCAGCCCAGTTAAAAATTGAATTATAAACGCAGATTTTAGGATTCATAATTTTCAATAAGAAAAGGCTCTGCATAATACCTTTGGACAAAATATTTTAAAACTATTGTTTTATGGCTTAGAAAAACAAATTGAAATCGGTATCCACATAAAAATATAATATAAAATAAAACAAAAAAATAAATGAAAATAGCTCAAAGCAAGATGGGCAAAAATTCTCTTGTTAATTTTTATTCCTTATTTGATTAAACCTTTTCGCATTTTTAAAATTTTTACTATCTAAAAAAAAATTTATTTTGCACCGCATTTATCACATTTCAAATTTTTGGCAGCCATAAAGAAAATAAAAAAAATTCATTCGCTAGAATTTGTGGTTATAAAGATATTCTGTTTT
>JANSTW010040461.1:0-13842 GCA_027564275.1 Diadocidia ferruginosa | reverse complement strand
TTTTTTTACATTATGTGTACTAGTAGTTCCGGTACCCACCGTTAATCGCCACCTGTCTATGTTATAGAGCCTTAATATTGGAACTATTTTTATTTCTTAAATACCGCCATATTGGAGTGGCCATATTGAATTTTCTTATCGTATAATTGATATAATATCGTAAGTTAGAGCTAATTTCAAGAATTATTAGATAGATCGCAAAGCCTGTTTTAAAAACTTTTTTTTAATTAAAATAAAAGAATAAAATTTAATTGAATAAATAGATCAGATCGAATGTAATGTCAGATATAGAGAAGATTAATTTAAAATTATGGCAACAAGACGCAAACATTTAAAAAAAATGAACTTAAAAACTAAAAAATAGCACACAAACCGCATACTTTAATATTTAAATGATTATTACATTATAGCTCAACATTTATAATTAATTGTGTGTGGCTTAGTGGTTTAATAATAATTTACCCAAACAACACTATAGCGCAATAATTTATTTTATTAGCATGAATCAATCAATCAAAATACTTACACCTCCATTAATTGTTGTATCTCTAACAGCCTGCACGCGTGTGTGATTTATTTGTGATAGCAGACAAACAAATAATATATTACATTGATTTACGTGAGATTAAAAATTAGTGTTATTTAGTTATAGTTTTAGTTAAATGATTATTGATTATTATAAAAAATACACAAAGATTTAAAATGAAATTCCGTTTTTTACAAGAAAAAATGTTTAAAAAAAAGAAAATTATGAAAAAAACACAACAAACAATAAAATCGATTTCACAAATGAAAGTACAAATCTGAATTTTATTTGAAAAATGAAAAGCCATTTTGAAAAGATAATATTAACAAAAAAATTATAAAATTCAAAAACTCAAAAAAAAGCAAACAAATTTCATACAAACCTGAGAGAAATTCGGAACGCTGACGGTTTTTCGCATTGACAACGGTTGTCCATGGGTTTGTTCCAGTTCTTTGATGGCCACACTTTGTCGTAAACGATCCAATGTTAAAATGCTTTCAACGGCCGATACGCCTCGTGTGTATTTTTCTGTGACGAGGTAAGTATATTTTTGTTGTTAAAATATTGTATGAAAACCATTATTAATAATCAAGATGGCTATTTAATTCAAAATTTGACGCCATTTTGAATTGTGTTGCCATCTTGACTAATATTATTTTTAATTGGTTTTAAAAATATAGTTTTATAAAAATAATTTTTAAAACGAGGAAAATAATTTTTTTTATTAAATATTGTATGAAAAAATTAGGAATAATAATTATAATGGCGGCAATTCAAAATTTGACGACATTTTAAATTAAGTCGCCATCTTTACTGATATTAATTTTTAAATAATTTTTAAAAATTTGTTTCTAAAAAAATATTTAAAACTTTTAGAATTAAACAATTTTTGCAATATAATGCTTTAGCCATAAAAAAAAATAAAATAAAAACGTATATTATTTAATTGGATTTAAATGAAATAGTTTTTTTGGCTTTAGAAAACCCTAAGCTAGGCCCTAACCCATTAGGTGCTACACCAATAAAAATAAAAAATAATAAAAAATTTCAGATTCTCACCAATATAAGTCTCTCCATCAATTGCCGAACAATCATCACCACTAGCGGCCAACTGTGCCAACGATTCACGATCTTCCAGCTCTTCCGATGCTTTTGGTATATTTGATACAACTTCATAGGTCACGCCCGATTGTCGGATGGCATTTTCACCGCCACCCAACCACTTTGACTTTTTCAATCGTTCCGTAATACTTTGTCGTTTAAATATGTTTAAACCGATTCGTTTACGCAATACCAAATCCATGGGGGCAGGATGCGACAGGCGAACGGTTGTTTTTAAGATTAAATAAACTCGTTCATTGGCTGCAATTAGTTGAAAGACAAAATATTTTATTGTTTTTTTTTTTATTTTAAATATTAATATTTGAAATTCTTAATTTAAACTAAATTTACACTGCAAAATTGTGTTTTTTAAGTTTATGGCCGCCATATTGAAAACACCATTTAAAATTTGTAAATTCTGATATCTAATTCCAAATCAATGATCTCAAAAATCTTCGAGTGTGGATTTATTTTATTATAATTAAAAAAAAATATTTTTCTTAACCGCCATTTTGAATTTAAAAATCATCTTTAATCGAAATAAGAATTGTTTACAGAAAATGTGTATGGGAGCGAGCACCCCTTACTTCATAGCCTGGAGAGTTGGCAATGGGCTCACCAAAATTAATCAAAATCCGTCCGCAGGTGTTCAAAATTCAAAAATTCTAAATGGTGTCAAAGTTTTTTTTAAACTTATAACTTACTAAAAAATCTGCAATTAATTTCTTTAAAAAACAAAGAACGATGCCAATCTCATATTATGTATTTTGAAAATGCCATCTTGATCAATGCCGCCATTTTGAATTACAAATTTGTTACATAAAAAATTGATATGACATGTAATTAAAGTTTTCAAATTGTTTGTTAAATAAACAAAAAACTATTTATTCAAAGTTAATTTTTGGCATCGCCATCTTCAATAAGGCCGCCATTTTGAATTTGTATGGTAAAGTTAGCATTGCTGCTACAGCACCGGTAACAATTCTTCGTTATCAGGTTTCTCATTTAGGAATCCAAAAAAAAAAAAAAACATTTGTTCAGGAGGTAAAGGGGGCAAAATTCCTTGGGGCAGGCGGCGTTCAAATTTTTTATAGGAAAATTACAAAAAAATTAATACACATTAATAGAAATAGTAATGCAGGTTCTCCTACAAATGGTTGGATTTGACCCCCCAAATTATAATATAAGCAGGGAGAGCGAAATTTTTGTGGACCACACCCCCCATAAGGAGAAATATTAATAGTTTTCCCTAAGTAATTAGTAAGTTTCGAGTCTAAACTCACTGTAAGTTTGAGTAATTTCAAAAAAATTCAGGATAAGAAACAGTTTTCGATGGACTTACCTTCAGTCACTCGATTCAATGCTTGACTATCGTGTATCGATGAATCCCAACTGGCAATCGAGCATACATCCTTGTCCAAATGTTGTAGAATCTGTAGTGTATAGAATTTATTTCCATGTTCCTTTGGAAGTATTGAATTTATTCCGGCTATTGAAACATCTTCACTTGAATTTTGTGCAGACAGGTCATCGGCTAAAAGTATAAGGGAATAAAGTAATTGCGCTAGGAAACAATGTTCTCTCACCATTTAAATCTAAAAATAATACAGGTACATGTGGTTCCATGCCGGGCGGTGGATCCCAAGAGGCCGGTGCACCAGGAATACCGGAACCGGGTGCTGGCACCAAAACAGCATTCCGTTCTTCGGTCAATGAGACCCATTGATGGACTAGACTTAACTCACGTTCACGCTCCTCATCCGTTTTCACTTCTTTGTTTATTAGCTTTTGTATTTGTTGATCGAGATATTTTCGACGACGACCCAACGCTTCACTCCATTTCTCTCGCAAAACGGTCAGATCTTCTTCCTGATACGAATCCATTGGTTTCTGTAGTCTTGATCGAACCGTCACACTGCCAACGGCCACACTTATTATCGACTGGCATATTATCGGCAGAGTACCAGAATTTTGAACAGGTTTAACACGAACCTGAATGCGACGCTGTTGTCCTTGTCGCAATTGATACACGCCACCCGTTAACACTTCCTGTCGATTTGTTACTTCAACCGGTGAATATTCACCGTTATCGTTAAGTTCATGAATCTCAACCCACAATTCAATTTTTCGCGACAATTCAGCCCATCGATCGACCAATGACCTTGCCTTGGCCTGTTGTTGTTCCACTTCCCATCCCTTTGAACGAGAAAATCCGGCCGATCGATGACCCCAAACTTCAATGGACAATGCACCTTCGGCACAGTGTTCGAGAAATTCTTCATTTATCGAAACGGTATAGTCTTTTGTGTGTTCAAAATTAAAGGTCATATTTTGATCGTGTGTAGGTAGTTCAGAATTTACAACGGGCACAACATTTTCCTGGTGACCCCAAAATGTGTACTGACAAAATACGAAATTCGACAAGGATAATGGCAGGCCTGTTGCTAACTTTATGCTCACTCGACAAGTTATTTGATTGTTCATCGGATCAATATTGTAATCTTCATCTCGACTATCTGTCGAGCTGTCCGATGCCGCCTCACACATCCGATCCTGTGGCAGTTGGCCGGCAATTTTACAAATTTCAACTTGTAACCGACCGGCCACCTCACCCTGCTGACTTATTATCGGCGTATGATAGTCCAGCTTTACATCATGAAATAACACTTCCAAGAATATATTTGCCACACCGATTAGATTGTGATTTTCCTGAGACTCATAAAACGGATCTAATGATTTTATTTTTTCATCATCCTGAAAATCAAATAGAAAAAATATTTAACTTCCCACTTTCTTTAAACTGGAAATTAAATTTAAATGCACTTGGTTAGTATTTAGTACCTCATCGTCATCAAAATCATCAATCGGAGGCTCCAAGATAGGCTTTTGGAGAAATTATTGATTAGATATTAGCTTAGTTGTAAAAATGCAATAAATATTTTTAAGATTCATTTAAGAAATTTTGAGAATAAAAACCAAACGAGAAACAAAAATCAAATTTCGAAAAAGCATTTTATTATACTCACCAAACCGGCCAAACAACGTTCCTTATAATCCTGATACATTTCTCTCATATCGATAAGTTTATTCTCTAGTTTTTCCATACTCCAGACTTGGCTGCCCGCATTTAGGCGACGCACCAGAATGGCCGGTTCACTGACGAATGCCCCACGCTGTTTTGCAGACAAAAAATGTATTCGGGAAATTCAAACTAAAACAAACTCACCCTTCGATTTGGACTTAAATTGGCTGGTGGAATTTGTAATGTAACACTAAACTTTGTCTTTCTCTCCATTTCGTCGGCAAGAACGTTGGCCTCCTGCACCGAACCATTTGCTCGCATAATGTCCGCTTTTAGTTGACCCAGCGAACGTTTAAACATTTCATCTCGTTCTTGGGCCCATTTTTCGACACGCATTTGAGAGGTCGGTGTGTTTGGGGTAATTTTACCCAATCTTAGAGGATCGTATGGTGCGTACGGTGCATATGGGGTGGTTGGAGATAGAATGTTTCGTAATTGTTGGAATTGTCGCTCGTATTCCTAGATTAAAAATAATAAAAAACATTTTAAAGAAAGTGAAAACTGTAAACCAACTTGTCTCTGATTTTCCAATGCAACTTGTTTGTCTTCTTCGTGTTGTTTCTCCAATCGTTCAATGGCCGATTGAATGGGATCATTTATAAGTTCATTTTGCATAAGTTCCTCACGAGCAAATTCATAATCGATTGGTTGAGCTGGCGTTTGTGGTTCACTTGTTATATTATTGTTCTGGGTGGCACTCTTTGGACAATTTACACGAAAAAAGTGATGATTTCCCCACAAAATTCGATCCCCATGACGCAATGGTGTTTTCTGATCAACGGCCAACCCATTTATAAAACATCGAGCATTATTAATGGATTCCATAAACAGTCCACCATCCTCAATCGTTATAATACAATGTTCATCCTGAATACCCAAACCGGACAGCTGAATGTCTGGCTGTTGACTCATTATACTTCGTCCACCGACCAATGTCCGTTCCTACATAAATAATAATTAGAAAAACTTAAACGACACTTAAATTCACCAAGAAACCTTTAAATAATACACAAGCAGTTCATTTAGGGACGGATCAGCATTTAAATTAACTAAATAATATTTATTCTTTTCCACTTTGATGCCACTAGCCTGTACGCTAATGCCCATCTTCTCCAATGCCTGTTGTCGTTCGTTTTGTATCCGCTCAGTTTTGACTAATTTCTCTTCCCACGTTTGCGAAATTTGTTTCATTAAATTCTCGCTTTCCGTTAGTTTGTCATGAATATCAACACGCTGAGTATCGCCTACGGGTGAGCCCTTCAAATTTTTCAAAACATTAATAAATTGTAATATTTAATAAAAAAAATACTAACTGTTGCATGTTTAAGCATTTCCCTGAGAGCCTCAACTTCCATCCGTAGCTCGCGGATTATTCGAGCGTTCGGATCTTCATTCACAACGGCATGATTGACAATACGTTTCGCTCGATCGGCATACCTATAAATTTTAATTATACAAATAATTTACTTTTAAAATTTGAGTTAAAGAATTAACCCGTAATTTCTCTATATCTAATCTAGATGAAACATCTGAACTAGTTGAAATAGCTTAAATATCTGATCCAGCGGAAATAGCTGAACCAGCCCAAATATCTGAACTAGCTGAAATATCTGATCTAGCTGGAATATCTGAAATATCTGAATTAGCTGAAATATCTGATCTAGCTGAAATATATCTGAGCTAGCTGAAATATCTGATCTAGCTGAAATATCGGAACTAGCTTAAATATCTGAATTAACTGATATATCTGAACTAGCTGAAATATCTGAACTAGCGGAAATGCTGAACAAGCCCAAATATCTGAACTAGCTAAAATATCTGATCTAGCTGAAATATCTGAAATATCTGAATTAGCTGAAATATCTGAAATACCTGAATTAGCTGAAATATCTGAACTAACTGAAATAGCTGAACTTGCTGAAATATCTGATCGAGCTGAAATATCAGATCTAGCTGAAATATCTCATCTAGCTGAAATATCAGATCTAGCTGAAATATATCTGATCTAGCTGAAATATAAGAACTACCTGAAATATATGATCTAGAAGAAATATATCTGAGCAAGCTGAAATATGTGATCTAGCTAAAGTATCGGAACTAGCTTAAATATCTGAACTAGCTGAAATATCTGAACTAGCTGAAATATCTGAAATAGCTTAAATATCTGAACTAGCAAAAATAGCTAAACAAGCCCAAATATCTGAATTAGCCGAAATATCTAAAATAGCTGAAATATCTGAAATAGCTGCAATATCTGTAATAGTTTAAATATCTAAAATTGTAAAAATTTAGATGTCCTCATATGAATCCGCTCGAAGCATTTGATTTCAAATTATTAACTAATTTTAGCACATTAAGAATTTAATAAATCGATTTCTGTGTCCATTGTTAGCACAAGGAATTCCTTTAAATTATAAAATAATTTCAAAATTCTCCAGTATAGGCACAAAAGTTCCTTAATTAAAAAAACACATTCTTACCTCAATGTGGACAGCGTCTCCTCAAAGTTATCTTCGGCCGGTGATATGGTCGCAACCATAACCGTCTTTGAATTACCGCCTAAATTATCTTTTAGCAGCCACGTTAGCACCGAATCTCGATACGGTACAAATTTATCATTCCGTGTCTTACCATTTGACTGATCAGCTAATTTTGATATTACTAATCCTAATGTGGTTAATGACCTGAGAACAAATGGATTTAGTTTATTGAAAAAAAAAAAAATATTTTAAAAATATTTACTTATTTATATTTGAACCCTCTTTTAGACGATCACCAACTGCCCCGGTCTTTACGGCCCGTTCACTGCCGGCCAAATCAACCAGTGACATGCGGGATGCCTTTTCACCCGTTACTCCCGACAATGTGTCGATTATTGTTTGCGTCAAAACGACCGAAAATACTGCATGCGAACGTGACGATTCAGCGTTCATATTTGTGGCGGCAACCGTTCGAGATTTATTGCCTTCGGTCATTAGATTGTCGATATCTTGAAAGGATGACACAGCCAGCTGTGACAATCCATCAACATACGGACCCAGGACATTGTGTTCACGCACCTTGAGAGATTGTTTATTTGGTTTGGGATCGAGCAGATCGTGAACTTTTTCATTGTAAATTTCCATATACGATACTTCGACCTTGTAGGAAAGATCTGGTGTCTGTTTTTGTGCAATTGAATAAAATAATAAATCACATAATCTTGGTATAATGCCTTTGTTGTCCTGTGAACCCATCATTGTATATGATTTGCCAGAACCTGCGAAAAGAGAATACATTGTTAACAGGTAAAAATAAACAAAATTGAGACTAAATTAAAAAAAAATTACCAGTAGACCGATTTGCCCAAATTTTGGTGGGGTGTGTTTTTAGTGGTCACATACTCTGGGACTGCATTTGGGATCTATAGCTCAAAGATAATACGATTTTTTATAAAAATCGCCGAAAAGTATGAGCATATAGAGAAAAAAGTTTTACCAGTAAACTGATTTGTCAAAATTTTAGTGGGGATGAGATTTTAGTGTTCCCATACACTGGGATTCTACCCAAATGTAATCTCCAATCAAGATCTGTGGCGGTAAACCGAAGTTAGGTGTATTAAAGTATTAATAAGGAAGAGAAAGTGGAGTTGGATCGGACACACTCTGCGACGACCAAGCGATGATATAGCGCGGGCGGCGCTTGATTGGAACCCGCAAGGAAGCCGCAGAAGAGGACGAACCAAATCTTCGTAACACCGAACGATGTTGCAGAAAGCTGAAGCCGAAGGAAAGAACTTCAACGAAGTAAAGGTTTTTGCAAGAAATCGAGTGCGTTGGAAGCAATATGTTGATGGTCTATGCTCCCACGCTATGGAGTAAAGGACGCGAGATGATGATGAAACCAGAATGACTGTTGAAATTTATATATATTGTTATATATAGAATTTCAAAGAATATATACGGATAGAATAAATGAGTCAGAACAACTAAAAAAGTGTCTGTCCGTCCGTATATCTGTCAGCAAAATATTACACACAAGAAAACCAGTGGACGAACTGTAAACAAAAATGTGTCAGTGTGAATTTTAAGAGATTTTTAGTTCTAAGATTGCATTTGGAGTCTCTTAAATGGAAAGGGGCCCCTCATACGATTTTTTTGGTAAAAATAACCGAAAAATATGAGCATATAGAAAAAGTTCTTTACCAGTTGACGTATATATTTGGCCAAATTTTAGATGGCCTGCATTTTTAGTGGTCTTATACTCTATAGAATTCTTTTTTGTTCTCTAGGTCAATGTTGAAGTGAGCATATTTAAAATGTTTTTTAACTTTAGTCGGATTTGGCCGATTTGTGGAAAGAATAAGTTATTAGTGGTCCTATACTCTGGGATTGCAGTTAAGGTTTTCAGGTCAAAAGGGAAGGGAGCCCCTTATATGATTTTTTTGATAAAAATAGCAAAAATGAGCATATAGAGAAAGTTTTTTACCTGTAGACGGATTTGTCCAATCTTTTTATGCGAGTTTGTAATGTTTCTATACTTTGGAATTGGATTTAAGGTCTCAAGGTCAAAAGAGGTAGGGGCGATTTTTTTATGAAAATAGATCTAGTCATAACTTCAAAAAATAGTAAAACCAACATCCCAGTTTCACTGGGGGCACTCGGATTTTCATTTATACATATTATATGCATTTTAGCGAAATACTTCGAACGGTCTTTTACATATTAGCCATAATACTAGATTTTCTTTCTATAATTTTGTAAGCATTAAATTATTATCTCTTGAGAATAAACGTTTATATTCAATGATAATAATATACCGGACAATATAAGCAGACTCTTTAATATAACTATTTTATAAAATAGTATTGAGTTAAAAGCACAATGTTAAATATTTAATATTTTCAAAATGTTTAGACCACAATCCCCACATATGTATGTATATTGTATAGAAAAGCATAAAATAGACAAAATGTTTTTATTATTTCTAGCTGAATAAAATGATTACGTTAAACTACGAGTATAAAGCAAATAGCAATAGCTATATATATACATAGGTAATAATATAAAAAACATAAAATTTAATTAAATGTAACATTTTATGCTTCCTCTTGTGTTCAGTGTTTATACACTTTATACAAACAGCGGCGTATTACCCTATAGGTCACTTAGGCAAATGCCTAGGGCCCCTGACTCAAGGGGCCCCCAAATTATAAAATTAAACGCATTTAATTTTAATTTTAATACATATTTTAGTTATTTGAATTATATATGCACAAATTTAAGACCCAAACTTTCGACATTTTGTGTTTTACGATACTTTATGTCAAAAATTTCGCTGCGCGGCAATTAATTTAAATTATTTGAATTTATATAATGATGATCTTTCTGTTAGTTATACCGATTAGAAAAGAATACAGATTTCTATTAAATAGTCAAAGAAATATTTTAGTGATGAAAATTCAAAGGCCAAAAAGGCCCCAAAATTATAAAACATTTATTTTACGATAATTTTTCCCAAACAATTTGCGCAGCGAGGCACTTTTAGCTTGATACGTTCGTAATAATTAACTTATTGTTACTTATACGATTGAAAAGATAATACAGATTTTTAAATTAAAAACAGGCGATTATATCCCATCTCTAATCTTTTTAACTATCTAACTGGTCAGGAGGCCAATAATTTAGGATTTGCCTAGGGCCCCCGAAGGCCATAATACGCCTCTGTATACAAACACAATATTATGTGTCTATATATAAATTTGACTTATAATTTATAAAGAAATAAAATACTACATATCTTGTCTTACAAATCTTTTGTTAAATGCAAACTTTATATTATATTATAAATTGATATATAGAGCGCTTAAAGAGTTTAACTTAACCTTTGTGTTAAATATTATTATTTAATATACCTAATATAATATAGAGTACAAACAAACATAGGGTAATATGGCTTGGTCATCAAACTTGGTGAATCTGTAGTATAGCGAATATGCTCCAAATAGGATCTTAACTCCTATATCCTGTAAAAGGTAATCCCCCGACAAAAAAAATATATTACGACTTTTGGGGGAAACCTTCCCTTTATACAGGGGAGAGGTTTTAAGTTTGTATGCAAAAGTTTTAAAAAGCAATATTTTTATTCCACAAATCCAATGAAAGAATAGGCAAATTAAAAATGTTTGTAGTGTGAACTTAAGAGGGACCAGCCCCCCTTTCAAAATAAGAAGGCCTCTTGTATAAAAAATATTGGAATATACATATTTAAAAGGGGTTGTGTGCATGCAATGATCTTGACAAGAGCTACGACTTTAGTTCTAAGAGTTATAGTCCATCGTTCTTCCATCAGCCTCCAGGAGAAGTTAAAGAATTCTTAGAAGAAACATTTTATTTGCCTGTCTGCGGGCAGAAGGAGGAACGAAAATTATTTTCTAATTACAGATTTTTTTTGATGTTGTAAATTTCTATTAAAAATTAGTTAGATTTTATACAACTTAAAATACATCTAAATTATTCTAAGCTCGACAGTGGTTGTTGCGTTTACCCTATATATTAAATAAGCTTTTTAATAATCATTATATTAAAACAAAACAATTTCAATTTCATAATCGAATGTAGATTTGTTTGTCGTTTTTTTTACAAATACTTTAGGTTATTTAATTATTATTATTTCAGGTTATCGACTTTATATAAAGTATATATTTATTTATAGCATACAATTACTCAATGAAAAAGGTTTCAAATTTAGTTACGAAATTTATTATATAAAACAAATTTTGTTTTTATTCTGTAGATTATTGAGAATATTTAACGTTTCGCTAGTAAATTATGGACATTTTCAGTTAACTTTTTTTAAGAGAATGTTTTTACAATATTTTAGAAAAAAATCATTTTTATTCATATTCATTTAAGATATTTGTTTTCTTGATGAATACTAACCTCAAGTAATATTAAATGATTATTTTTAATGATTACGTTTTTGAACAGGCTCTCGACCAATTGGTCGGTCATACAACATAATCATTTAACCAAAAAAACCGCTAAAAAGCAAAATATCAAATTATTTTTAATATTTTCAATACATTTTTTTCTGAGAATTTTAAAATTATACGATAAGTTTGTTGATTGAACTTATATATAATATTTAAAATACGGCGTGTATGGTTTACCATAATTTTTTAATCAAATTAAGGATATACATGAAGTTTATTATATTCAGTTTTAATTATTATTATTATTATTATTATATTTTATGAATTTTGTATGCTCATAATATTATACATTCTATATACGTATATGATAAATTTACTGAAATAACATTCCCAAGAATTTGAATTAATCTTTAGAATATTTGATAAAATTATATACCTTAAGCTTTATATAAAATATCAATATTGATTTTCACTATGCAGTTTATAATAAACAACGTCTTATAAATAACTTGCTTAATATATTCAAACACATATGTTGTAAAATATGTTATAAAATACCTATTTATAGTATCTATATATACTATTTTCATCTTTATACGTTTATCTACATATATGCAAAAGATATTAAGGCAAAGGATTAAACATTTTTACATTAATATTGCATTTCTGCAAGAAACTATTTTACGGCATTTCTATTTTATTATGATCACTTTTTGCACATTTATATACTGATGATGTTTGTATTTCAAACGAAACGTATATAAAACAACATATTTTTATTTCTAATTTAAAATAAAACTAACATTTTTACATTTGAGCTTATTTTTACGAAATCTAATATGTAAAATTAAATATTTTCTGAAGATGTCACTATATATTGAACGAAACGTTTACTTTCTTATCTGAATTTAAATAAAAAAGACAGTCTAAATAGTTTGTAAGTGTTTCAGTGATGTTTTAATATATTGACATCATAGGAAAGATTTAAATAAATTATTTTCGGTCGAATAAAAACACTTAAAAATTGTATGAAGATGTCTCTGTATGTTAGACGAAACGTATAGTTAAGCTTATATTTTTATAAATTTTATATAAAAATGGTTCGTCTTAATTCATTTTAATTAAGCCGAAATTGTTTGTTAAAAGTTGTTTGTATGTAACGTTTCGTCTAATTTATAGAACTTCATCAGGTAAGTTGAAAAAGTTTAAAATAAATTATTTTCAATGGAAAAACAAAAGAACACTATGCGTGGTTCAGCATTGTTTTCTCTTCTATATTAATAATATTATATTTTAATCTTTACAATGTCTACCTTATTTCCAAAGACATTTAAGACGTTCTTTTACTTAAATTACAAAACAACACATTGCTTCTATCCTCTTTTGTTATGATTAGATGTCGCATGTAATGCTATATTATGACAGGTGCATTTTTGTCATGTTAGTGTTGTTAGATGATGTTATTATAATAACTTTTGTGGTAATATATTTTACTCTGTATAATATGACAGATAAGTGACTGAAGTATAATCTTACGTAGAGAAGGTTATATTAAGAAAAACTCTAACATTTTCTTATAAAACTAATGTTTATCAATTTATACAAGAAAGAAAAATAGATGACTTTATATTATGTATACGAACAAAGAAGCTCAAATTAATTCTTATTAACTTTGTATACAAATTTAATCAATATAGACAATTTTACCGCCACCCTTACACTAAGGTATATAAAATATAACTTTTTGTGTTTTCTTTAACCCAATTAACAATTTAATAATGACAAATAGCAACGCGTATCATTTCCTCTATAAGGTTCTCAAGATTTTCATGTGCAAAAAAAACACATTTTCTATGTTTTCGCATGTTTGGAATAACTAATGAATTGGAGCAATAAAGCTCTGTATATTTTAAGAAGAGAAAATACCAGAAAAATAAGAAAAATATTTTATGCGTAAACGAATAATAATTTCGCATCAAAATAAGTTTATTTTCACATCAATAATATTTATTCGTGTATAAATAAATTATTTTCCTATATATATAATAATTTAGCCTTTATGTTATGGACAAATAGATAACCATTATAATAATATATGATACTTGCAATTTATTAAACATTATGGCGAATTTTTATCACAAAACAAATATATAGGCTTATAACAATGCGGATATTATAGAAGGAACCCCAATAAAAATTTGCACAGAACGAGATGTTGGA
>JANSTW010040460.1:0-25425 GCA_027564275.1 Diadocidia ferruginosa | reverse complement strand
ACGGTTAGAAAAGAATAAAGAAACGTATTGTAATCACCATGAAATTTTTAAAAATTTATAAAATTAAAAATATTTGTATACTAATTATTTTTGAATTCTAAACCGAAACTTGAAACAAAAAATTGTCTGACCGTCCGTCCGCACTATAAAGTTTGCTCTTCTTAGGGTAGCTACCATACAAAAAGGCAGGATAAATAGGAAAAAAATAAAATACACAAATAATTGAAAGTTCTAGACGAGATATCGAGCGAGATATTATTTTAAAATTTTATATAAAAAAAATTAAGAATTTTACTACTCAAACTTCTTTTTGTTTGGTATTAAAAATCAAGATTTTTTCTCTTCTGTAACTAGTAGCTCCCATGTATATACTTTTATTGTTTCACTATTTTTTAAATGCACTAAAAAGTATAGAAAATAAGTTTTAATGTACTAACAAGAAATCTTCCACATATGTGAATCAAAACAAAATAGTGGGCGCTGGCGGATGATAATAAAATTTGATAACGAGAGCCCACTATTTTGTATTTTGAGTAAATCACTATAACTGTCAGTGGGGTTCCTCAACCGGTTCCGACACAGTGTCACATTTTATTATAATATATAGTCTCTCATATAATATGACCGCATTGTCCGATAAATGTATTCAAATTTTCATAAAAACATGGTCGATAAGAAATAATTTTTCAATATTGTGGATATTTCACCCGATATTTCTACATTATCATCACCGATATTTTTTTTTATCGTGCGTTTTTGTCCCTATTGCACTTCAATATTTATCTCGTATGAAAGGTACTTTTCGCTTCCACCCAATTTTTATTATTCCCCAATGGAAAGCTCCCTTAAATTGGAAGAAAATTAAGTTTACAATTGCAAACAAGAAGATAACTATAATCTTGAAATTTTTAAGCGAATTTTGTGTGTTTTATTATTTTGAATAAAAGTCAATATAAAGAGAAAAGTTTTTTCCACATCTCGTGTGATAATGGTAACAGTTTTTTTTCACATACCGTCAATAAAATGTTCAAATAACATTAAAAATTTGATCGATTTCAACAATAAACGGAAATTAAATATTTTAAATTTGCCACAAATTATGCAAAATAGACGAAATCGGTATAAATATAGAATTTGTTCAGTGCGTGATTATTGTATTATCTTAATGTTTATTTTTATAATATTTTTTGGGTTTTATCTATATAGCTCACAATAAAAAAGTATATAAGAATTGTGATTGAAATATTTATTACTACTTATAATATTTTGTATTTATAAACTTATAGAGGCTATATATTTATATAACACAACAACACAACTCGCATTATACTTTCACTTTGATTAGTACAATTTTTTCTTTGATATTTTTTAATTGTAACAAAAAAATTGCTCTAAATTATAATGTTGGCTGAGTTGAGTTGCTGGTTGTGTTAAACAAAATAAACTTTGCTGCATGTATGCCTTTAAATAGCCGTGATCGTCTAGTGGTTAGGACCCTACGTTGTGGCCGTAGTAACCCAGGTTCGAATCCTGGTCACGGCAATGTTGAAATAAACATTGTCACGGATGAAGATAATTTTTTTTTTAAATTTCATATTGGTCACATTTTATAGAAACGTAACAAGAATTGTAATTTATGCTTAGCTGGCATTTCTTTAATAGAAAACATTGTAGAATTATTACCGCAACATTAAAACTAACACATTTATTTCCACAGAAATCCTCAACAACCGTTCGATTTTTCGATCGATCTGATTACTATAGTTTACATGGCGAAGATGCACATTTGGCGGCAAAATCTATTTTCAAATCGGATTCATCGGTAAAGACAATGGCACCGCCCGGCGACGATGAGGACAGCGGCGGCGTAGACTATCTTTGTTTGAGTAAAGGAAATTTTGAGATATTTTTACGCGAATTATTGTTGGTGAAAAATTATCGAGTTGAAGTTTTTACAAATAAAGTTTGTTAAATTTTAAAATTTGGCGTTTAATCTAATTAGAATATTTTTTACAGGGTCGAAATGATTGGAGCATCGAGTTTAAAGGTTCGCCCGGCAACTTAATACAATTTGAATCGTTGCTCTTTAATAACACTGACATGGTTATTGGTACGTCAATTATTGCATTGAATATGAAACGGGAAGGACAACAAATGGTAAGGATTTTCTTTATCAAAATCTATAAGTTTATTCTATACATATTAACCCTTTGATGGTTTTTGGTTACAATTGTGTACATACTTAAAAAACCGTTAAGATATAATGAAAATAATTTTTGTATTCTCTGATTGTTGGAAAGCTAAATTAATTTTTAAGACTAAGTGTTAACGAGCAAAAATATTATTAAAAAAAAAATTTAAAAGAGACAATAATTTTTTGAGAAATATGCAAAAATAATTGCCACGCAAAGGGTTAATATGTTGTAAATATTTTGCATCGTTGGCCAATTGATACCAATCTTTTTTTTCTCTAGCACATTGGAATCGTTTCAATCGAGGCTAACGAACGTCAAATTGCCGTAATCGAACTTTTCGATTCGGATTTTTTTGCCGAACTAGAGGCGTTAATTGTGTTATTGGGTCCCAAAGAATGTGTTCTACCCAGTGCTGATGGCGAAGTAAATTAATGAATATTTGCTTGTTTTTTTCAAATTATTTTTTGTAATTTTAGTTTGAAAATATAAAAAAATTACTGGAACGAAACAATGTTATGATAACGATCCGTCGACGTTCAGACTTTTCAATTGATAAGTCGGAAATCGTTCAGGATCTGAATCGACTTTTACGCTTTGAGAAGGGACAGCAGGCCAACGCAAATGCATTGCCCGAAGTTAGCAATGTTTTAGCCATGTCAGCGTTGGGTGCTGCTATCAAATATTTAGATCTCGTAAATGATTCCTTTAATTTGGGACATTTTGAAATGAAAATGCTCAATTTGAATCGGTAGGTTGGCAGAGTTTTGTTCAAACTTAAACAGTTTTCTATAAACAAATGCTTGTAGATTTGTTCATTTAGACGCAGCTGCCGTCTCGGCTCTGAATCTTTTGCCAAAACCGGGCACCTCAGTCACTTCACCCACATATAAATGGCAAAGTATTTTGGGCGTATTGGATCGATGTCGAACACCGCAGGGACATCGCCTGATGGCCAAATGGATTAAACAACCGTTACGTGATGAAGCAACCATTAAAGATCGCCATGAAATCGTTCAATGTCTGGTGGATTCCAGTTCAGCACGAAGTGAACTTTATGATGATTATTTTAAAAAGATGCCCGACATTATGGTGTTGGGCAAAAAATTACAACGGAAAAAAGCTACGCTACAGGACATTTTTCGATTGTATCAAGTGGTCGGACGCATACCTAAATTGATAGCCTGCTTGGCCGATTTAGACAATAAGACAATTGACAGTGTGCTGTTGTCACCGATAAAAGATACGTTGGGTGTAAGCAATTTAAATAATTATTTTCGATTCGGAATTTAGGGTTCTAAAAATAATTTTATTTTAATTCTAAAATTTATTGTCTTTTGATTAAATTAAGTTATTTACTTTTTACGTCTAAAACTAATAAAATAAAATATTTACTGATGATGGATAAGCCTAGAAATAGTGCGACTCTAGTCAGTATGAGTAAATTGACACAATTAAAGGCTCAGGCGAAAGCTAAAGCCAAAAATAATACAAAAGTATCCGATTGTCGCTGACCGATTAGCCTGTTCCTCAATTTCAAATTTGTTATTGTTCTTTTAATTGACATTTTTTCTAGGATCTAAAACTGTTCAAGCAAATGGTCGAACAAATTATGGATTTGGAGAGCATTGAACGTGGAGAATATTTCATTAAACCGTCGTTTGATAAAGAGCTTGGCGAAATGAAGGAAACAATGGACGATTTAGAGGAGAAAATCAACAAACAATTGAAGAAAGCAGCCGATGATCTGAATTTGGATGCCCGCAGTTCAATAAAATTAGAATTTGTTGCTCATTTAGGTTATCATTTTCGAATATCCCTAAAAGATGATTCGATTTTAAGAAAAAATAATAAATATCGTACATTGGACGCTATTAAAGGCGGCGTACGCTTTACAAACGATAAACTAACCGATCTCAATGAAGACTTCAATCAGGCCAAAATAGCCTATGAAGAGCAACAGAAGTCAATTGTCGATGAAGTTGTACGCGTATCGTTGGGTTATTTAGCCAGTTTAACTTGTCTTAATCATCAGATAGCTCAAGTGGACTGTTTGCTTAGTTTTGCCGTTGCGGCTGTTAACGCTCCCATACAGTATGTTAAACCGAAGATGCATTCGGAAGGTGCTGGAATTCTGAAATTGGAAAATTTGCGTCATCCATGTTTAGAATTACAGGATGGGATTGTGTTTATTGCAAACGATGTTGATTTTAAATATGGTAAATTTGCAGAGATATTTTTCTTTTCTTTTAACTTATTTTGTCTGAATTAAGGCGAAACACAAATGTACATTATAACTGGGCCGAATATGGGAGGCAAAAGTACTTATATTCGATCGGTTGGTGCGGCCGTTCTGATGGCACATGTCGGTGCATTTGTGCCATGCGATAAGGCTGAAATATCAATTGTTGATTGTATATTGGGACGAATCGGTGCTGACGATAACATAAATAAAGGTCTGAGTACATTTATGGTGGAAATGATTGAAACGTCGGGCATTATTAGGGTATTTATTTAATTAGTTAAATGTGTGCTCACAATGAAAAGTTTTTCCGGTAACATATTACATTCTGTCAAATCTAAAATTTTTAATTGTGCGTTCTTATATGCATGTATACTTTTGGGCAACACTAACAATGAGGGGTTCTAGAGGGGTTCACGGCCTCACCCCACGTCCAAATCTGTTGAAATGAAAATAATTAAAAAAAGAAGAAAAAAAGAAAACACATAAAATATGAAAATTTAAAAAAAGTTGTAAATTTATTAAGGAAAAATACTTTTTGGGTACCCTAAAGGACTCAGCACTCTAAGGGTTAACTGTAAACTAAAAAAATAATTCATTGTGAGAGCAGCCATTAAGTAGTTTGACAGTTTACACAGTTTTGATTTATATTTTAGACTGCAACGAAAAATTCTCTGGTTGTTATCGACGAACTTGGTCGTGGAACGTCAACCTACGAAGGATGTGGCATTGCTTGGTCAATTGCAGAGTAAATATACATTTTATCTAAATAGTTTTTTTTCTGCCAACATTTTACCCGTTTTATGATGATTTAATTCAGAAAAGTATAAAAAAGTCTGTCTGTCTGCCTATCTGTTGCCAAAAAATATAAGACAAGTGAATGTTTTACACCAGTTAACAGATTTTGTCCAAGTTTTATCTCAACGTCATTTTATCTAAGGACAATTTATCTCAGCGACATGTTATCTCACCGACATTTTATCTCAACGACATTTTATCTCGTTTGAGATAAATTATGTCGTTGAGATAACATGACCGAGATAATATGTTGGGATAAATTGGCCGAGATAAATTGTCGGTAAGATAAAATGTCGTTGAGATAAAATTTCGCTGAGATATAAATTATCCTAAAATAAAATAAAATGTCGCGAGATATTTCCACCAAGATATATTGTCGGGATACTCAAACTGATCCAGTTTTGATCAATTCTGTTGTATTTTAAATTCATTATCATCATCGTGTCCTTTACTCCAAAGCGAGGGAGCATAATGACCATTTTCTCTTTTTTCTATCTGATACCATGGTTTTCATTGACGACTATATCAAAGGTGGAGTGTTGTCAGCAACTCGACTAGCCATATTTTTTGGTGATCAGCGGGTTTTCTCATATCGAGTATTTATGAACTTGAGGTCTCTCTCTCTATAGGTACAAAATTAGCGGGGCGGTTAGGTGTCCCATACAAATTTTCTGTAAACATTTTATTTAAATACATTTTTTTAAATTATTTTTATTATTTCCACAGACATTTAGCAAAAGAAACAAAATGCTTTACATTGTTTGCCACGCATTTTCATGAAATAACTGAATTGGCCAAAACAGACGTGACCGTTAAAAATAGTCACATGGCTGCAATTGCCAACAACGATACGTTTACGTTAATTTACAAAGTGTGTCCGGGCGTTATGGATAAAAGTTTCGGAATTCACGTTGCCAAATTGGCCAACTTCCCACAACATGTTGTTGAGGTAAATTTGCGAATGGTCTATAAATTTTGTAATAAACACAATTTTTTTTGCAGATGGCTCAAAAACTATATGATGAAAGTGAAGATCACTATGGCCAATTGAAATCGGAATCAGATGAAGCAGCCACCCAACTGTTTATTGAATCGGTTGAGAAATTCACAAAAGTCGATTCGACATCCGCGACAGATATTGAGACATTAATAGCTGAAATTAACGAAAAAGTTAAAAAGTCTGAGAGTAAATATTTTCGTGCTGCCTTTCCAATGGTCTTTGAATAGAGATAGATTAAGATATAATTTGTAATTTGATGATTTAAAATTAAATTTTTTTCGAAACATATTGTAAGTGTTTTTCGGATTTAGCTATCTAAATTCTAATTGCAATTATTATAAGTTAACACACATTTTTCTACCCCACCTCGTATAATTGTAAGTTTGGGATTTTTATTAATTAATAATCAATTCGAGTTTCTGAAATCTAATCTTTCAAGTGCATTGACTTGTTATATACATAGTAAACTTAGACTAATAATCTTATCTTCGATTATCTTATCAATTTATGCTTTGTAAATATTTAATAAAACAAATATCAATTCAGTTAATAAGTTTCTCGTCGTGGTCTACGCCGAAAAAATATCGCGTCATGTTTCTTTATTTTATTTTAGCAATTGTTATAATTTTGCTGTTATATGTGAAAAATTATCAACCATTAAATATTCTGTTTGGAATCTATAGACAAAATGCCAAGTTCTACTATTTAAAACTGTTGGCTATGTTTGTGGTGTTGTCGGTGCGAAAAAGGAAAGCCGGCGACATTGAGGATGTCGATAAGCCACAACCTTTATCGGATAATCCACTTGTTGGTGAAATTAAAATTTCGGTTCCACGGGTTTCATTGACACAATTCTGAAAACATAAATATTTTGTGACCTTTGAATATTATAAGTTTTTTTTTTAAATTTAAATCTAATTTGATATTTCACATCGATAAATAATAATAATATTTTTCTTTCGTTTTTTAAATTTTTACCGCCAAGCTCGTAATAATTGTTTCTTAGAAAAGTCAAGATAAAGAGAACATAAGATTAAAAAATGTGTACACACGAATGAAACAAAAAAAATAACTTTTTACTATAAAAAAATAAATCTTTTTTTATAGTAAACATTTTGTATCTTTGCTTCATTCGTGGTTTATGTATTTTTGTTCACCTTTTCGCATCTTGCCTTTTTTTCATAAAAGTCAAGATGAAGTAGGTGAAAAAAGATACAAAAATGTATAACTAAACGCGAATAAAACAAAGCAACAAAATTGTTGCTATAAAAAAGATTGACTTTTTTATAGTAAAAAGTCTTTATTTTTTCTTTCATTCGTGTGGACACATTTTAGTATCTTACGTTTTCTTCATCTTGATTTTTTCATGAAGCAAGTCGTATCTAACCGGAACTTAAGTAAAATATTCTTATGTTGCGGTTAGACATGACTTTTTACAAGTCGTTCAAGATATAAATATTTTTAGAACTTATAACTACAAAAGATTATCGCATATTTAAGTCTGAATTGCTTGTTGATGAGACTCTATAGTAGATATAATTTTATTTATGTAGAATTTATATACTCTTAAAAGGCAATTGATGCAGTCTACTTTAATGGTTCATCAAAAGACAAGTGTATATTGGCCTTTGGTACGGCCCAACGAAAATTGGGTCGTGTAAATGGATTTTGTATATTAAAAGTACCCCAATACAGTGATCATGTTCTAGTATCTCCAAAATTTCCAAACACTTCGCTAGACCAAGCCATCGAAGAACAAAATGATTCGGCCTCCTATTCAGTAGAAGGAATATCTTTGTCTCCGGTCGTACCAATGAAATCATGGAAATTAAAATATGAAGGAAAAATGAAGTGAGATTTTATGAATTTTTATTGAACTAACTATTATAATTATTTGTTTTAGGTTTGAAAATGATTCCAAAGCAAAATTAGTCGATGTGAAAATTGACGCAAATTGGACAACAAATTTACCAGCATTTAACTATGATGTTGATATACATCCAATAACTATTGCTCGTGCTATTGCCATGGAACCGTGGAGCCGTGAATATTTTGAAAATTTGGAACAGTAAATTTTTTTAATTAATCTAATACTAAAATATTTGACAGAATTCGGTCTAATTCAAAGCAAAGTTAAGTTCCAGTTATAATATAATCTTGTCTTTAAAAAAAACAAGATGAGGGTTTTATAGTAAGCAAATCTTTGTTTTGTTTCATTCGTGTGTACCCATTTTTTTATCTTATGTTCTCTTCATCTTGACTTTTCATGATACACGTCGCGTGAAATCAGGCCATTACATGTAATCTTGTCTTTTTTTTAAAGTCAAGATCGGGACCTATACGTTTCATCATCAGTATAGCTGAGAATCTGCATATATATTTGCTGTGAATTCGACTGATTTAAATATTTAAATATTTAATATCAACGTTCTAATTAAAATAAAATTAAAAATTATTTAAAATAATTTCCGAACTGGCGGTATTTTCCAATAAAATCGTATTATTGATTTGTCGTTACGTCCAGCATACGAAATTAACGGGCGCTTAATAGTTATTAGTTTAAATATAACATTTTTTTAGCTTCCATCAAACCCATTACGAGCAATACGGTGACGTTCGCGGTACCGCCACTATAAATGGCAAGGACTATCCAATATTTACGAATTCGGTTCGGGATCATAGTTTTGCCGAAATGAGAGATTGGAAAAATTTTCATCGTTACGTTATGCATTTCTTTAATTTGGAGAATGGTGATCGAATAAGTGTTGGCGTAATTTCTATTCCAGTGACCTTTGCCAGGTATCTATAACTTTTGAGACAATAAATAAATTGTAATACAAATTTGTTTCGTCTAATAGCATCGAAGTTGGATTTATCACCAAATCAAAGGAATATAAAAATGTTCCGATAACCAGCTGTGATTTAAAATTATTCCAGCATGGCGAAGCGGGCAATCCGCCAAAGGATTATGCTTTTAATTTTTGGGCTGGTGAGTTTTTTAAAATCGTTTTGAAGAATTTTTCTTATTGTATTCTATTCGATATAGGTAAAAAACAATACACTGTTCAAGTACAGGCAGAAAAAACGCTAGAGTTTTATATTGGCGAACAAGCAGAGAGTAGAGTTGTTGAACTTTACAGTAAATTTACGGTAAATGGAATTAGTGGTTGGGGTGTGGCCGAATGGCAATATCGCAATGTAAATGGATTACCGCAGTAAACTCGCTATATTATGATACTATATTGATTATAATAGAAAAGTCTCGATATTAAATAAAAATTAAATTATATTTAGTTAGAAGTATAAATATATAATATATATGAAGTGGTTGCTTGTAACTAACAACCGGATGCGCCTAAAAGCATTTTTTTTAGTTTTATACATTTGAATAACCGCTTAAAATCTGCATATATATTTGCATAAACCATACAAATGTTTTTTTTAACTGTTGTGTTTTGGCATTTATACTGCCATCTGTTATATATTACTAAATCAACATCGCAATATTATTTCAATCGCAGATTTGTTTGCGTTTTTTTTATCTCAATAGAAATCAGGAGCATTTTCCTAATATTTTCTTTTTAATCGTGAAAATACTTTATTTTTTGCTCTAAATATACAATTTGTACAATATGTGTGGTTATTATCAGTAAAAATTGTATTTAACATTTAACATGCGGAATAAAATCGTGAACAAAAAAGGGGATATAGCTCAGTGGTAGAGCATTCGACTGCAGATCGAGAGGTCCCCGGTTCAAACCCGGGTGTCCCCTGATGATTTTTTTAAATACATTTTTTAGCAACGTAAAACTGGCTAAACGTTTTTTTTTAATAAATATACTTACATAAGGATGCGCTTGGACCCTTGGAGTGGATATTATAGGGTAGATCGCCATGTACTTTAAAGTTTTACAGCTAGTCGTAATTTATAGAAACGATTTTTATTATATTGGCAAAATAAATCGAATGATGCAGTTCGATGGAAATCCGAAAAATGTTGTTAAATATTTTTTGGACATTAGGTTGGATCGACACTTTTAAAATATTGTATTTTTTTGCAAAAAAGTCCTTGTTGGTTGGTTGGTTAAAGTGGTAAGCCAGGCTGAAACATATAGAGCTAGGCCACAAATAGCATAAACTGGTGTTTTGATACCACACGCTAGAGAAACTTTGTTTCAATGTTTGAGCCGCTTAGATCAACTTTGTGAAATTATAAAGAACCCCAGAAACTCCTTAATATTTCATAGGAATCTACGACAATCGCCACACTCTGCATGGGAGTACTACTTACTTCAACTCGTCTGCAGGCTAACAAAATTTCAAGTAGTTCAGCTTGAAAGACACTTGTCTGATTGGGAAGTCTAACAGATTCCGATATACTGAGTTTTTCACAGTAGGTTCCGTAACCAACACCATAGTCCATTTTGAACCCATCAGTGTAGAGCACCGTCATCAAAGCCCTCCAGTGCTCTCTGGTTCGGAACTTTGTATTAAACTTTTTGTACAGTTCTAAACTAGGAATACTAGATATAGTCTGTGATTGTGGTCGATACAGTTCCAACTAATGAAAGTATTTTAAGAGCCAGTGACCCATAAGATAGAATATAGGTCTTACAATGGCCGGATAAATCCACAGGGTCATTTTAGGCCGAAGTCCCCATGTTTTGCCGAAGGTCTTCTTGCACACATAGTAGGCAACGCTAGATTTTTTAGCCCGTTCGTCTATGTTCGACTTCCAGTTAAGTTTAGGGTCAAGAAAAACCCCTAAATACTTAGCTCTGGAGGATAAACTCAGTGTGGTACCTCCTAACTTTGGAAGCTGCCACTCTGGGATTTTGGTTTTGATCGTAAATAACATAAGGTTGGTCTTCTCCGGGTTAACAGGTAGTCCACATTCCATAGCCCATCGGTCAACACACCCCAAAGCCTTCTCTATGATGTCACTTATAGTTGGCAGATTAAATCCAGGAACTATAATACGACAAGGTCGTCCGCATAAGCAACCGCCCTAAAACCATTGCTCTCTTGTTGATGAAGTATTTTATCCATGACTAGAGAAGCCATAATAAATTGGACAATATGAGGTGTTCCTCTATTATCTTCTTAATGATTTGGCACCAAACCAGCTCAGCCTGAACTATTCTGGACTTGAGAAGGGTGACTAATGACTATCCAGGTAATAATCAATCCTTTATTGACTGAGAATCGGGAGAGCACTCCGTATAGCATTTACCCGTATATTATTAAAGGCCCCTTCAATATCCACGAAGGCAGGCAATGTATATTCCTTGTAATGAAAGGACTTTGCTATCGTTCGAACTACCCATATCTCATATCTCTCAAAGCAATATCTGTAGACTTGCCTCTGCAATAGGCATGTGAGATCCCGATAGAGGGTTTGTTTCAATAGTATTTCGTATCTCTAGCTACAAAATAAGTTCAAGGGTTTTTAGAACAAATGAGGTGAAGCTTGTCGCTCTAAAGATAGCCTAAAGTCTTTGGCCGACGACTCATGACCGCTCCTACCCGCTCTTGGGATGAAAAAGGTGTTGTTAAGAATTTTTTTTTGTTATTATATTGGCTTTAAAATAAATCGAATGATGCAGTTCAATTGTTTTTATATATTAGGCGGGATCGACACTTTTTTAAAAACTATTTTTTTGTTGTGCAGAAAAGTACTCGTACTGATTTTTTTTTAAATATGCATCTGTATCGTGGTTCTGACTACAGGGCCAACAAGACATGGACAAGTTACATCAGAAAAATATATATTAGGATTAGGAAGGATCACTATATGCAATTTTTAGTTGAAATTCGATTGCTATTCTAAATCTCTCAAATTCGCCTGTGCCACTCAAAGTGTGTGACATCTGGATTTTTTTTGTGTACTCACGTGTCAGTGAATATTTGTAGGCAAATCGTTTGTTTATGTATTGGTTTGTGTCTGACAAGCACTAAGAAACTAACGCCGCCTAGCTGGATGTGAATTATAAACACATTTTAGACATTAGGCTGGATCGACACTTTTTTCAATATTAGTTTTTTAATGCAAAAAGTCGTTGTAAATAATTTTCTGCAAAATTATGAGCGCAAAAACAGAAAGTTTTTCAAAAGTAGACGGATTTTGACAAATTTTAGTGAAAGCGAGTTTTTAGTCATTCACTTAGTCGAGTAAAATTGATACAATATAATATGATATTATATTCTTTGATCTATATGAAATTCGTTTTGAAGTCTTCATGTCTTAGTAAAAATTATTATTTTCATTTAAAAACCAAATCTTAATATCCTCTATGGATTTTGACAAAATTTGGTGTGTGTTTTTGTGGTCCCAGACTTTGCTTTTGGTATTACAACTAAATTAACGAAAAAGGGTTACTAAAAGCGTTGCATGATGGCTCTTTTATAAATATTTTTTTCTTTCTGCAAAAAATAAATCAATTAAAGATATATTTTATATAAAATTTATGGATAAAATCATGCAAAATATATCGGGCATTTTGTACCCCATACGCACACCTAGGTTAAGTAGAAACAACTTATATTTTAATTGTATATAATTATTTATATTTTATTAATTGCATTTTACTTTTATATATTAATATAATTTTATAAAAAAATAAATTAACACAAATTAGAATTTAGTACATTTTACTTGTAATTTAAAATGTAAATATTTAAAACAGTCTAATCGGTCTAATTAAAAGCAAAGGCTATTCTCAAATAAATGAGTCGGCCAGGGCAAATCGTATCTTTCTTCGCCCAACATCAAAACTTTGTTTTTTTTCTAAACAAATAATCCATGAAGTAAACTCAGCACTTAAAACTTGTTTCGGAACGTACGACCCATCATCAGTATGGTTGAGAATCTCCATAGACGTGGTTAAAAAATCTGTTAGACCGATTAGCCTGTTTTAAATATTTACATATTTTAAATCAACGGTCGAAAAAAGTAAAATTATTTATGTAATTTAATAGTGTTAATGAAATTCGAATATAATTTTTTTAATTTAACCTAGGAACTACACCAGAACGATTTGTTGCGCAACTTGGTCCATGAAGTAAAATATGGAAATTAAGTTTAATGTTTACTTGTGTGTATTTTTTAGATTTAGGTCTAAGTTTGACCAATTTTTAAAAAAATTTTACCTTCACAAAATGTTCAACAAACTTTAAAAAATTTGTGTATAACAATCGGTCGAACCTTGTGCTGGTATATTAGTGTAAAGATCTACAAGTTCGAAGGTACGTACAAGCAAATAGGTAAATCATATTTAATTTTTTTTATTTCGTAGATCAAGCTATAGGAGCTAAAAGAAAAATATTGCGAAAAAAAACGCTCTGGTGTAGTTCATAGATTACGTATTTTACTATAGTAATGCATTCACTAGTTCTGCTTGGGGCTCGCGCGGACCATATTTTAAATTTAAATGAGATATTTTTTTAGAATGTTTCAAATATTTTTAAATTTTGCAGGTCTTTATTTAGTTTATTGCGATTGGTAAATCCTTGCTGATCTATGTCGTTCATCCGCCTTCATTATTATGATGTGAATAATTGTAGTTATTCATTTTCTTCATTGCTGCAGTACTTTCACGTTGATGGTATTGATGATGATGATGATATTGTTGCGGATGCTGATCAATTGCGGTGGGCACAACCGATTTCAAAGACATATAATCGATTTCTTCAAAAAGTTGTGGCAAAACATTTGAAACTGTTGATGGATCCACAATAAAATCTCCTCCGATAACTTTAAAATTAACATCGACTTTGGATAATGTTGGGCCCGCAGTTGCTATTTCACCGATTTGTTGCTGATCAACATTAGTCGACGGTTGTTTCTCATTAAAGAAATCAAAATCATCATGTAGTGAGGCTTCTAGTGCAGCTGACGATAATTTTAATAATTTATTTTCAGTTTGTTCAAATTCGATGTAATGATGTTGATGATGCTGGTGATGATGATGATGATGCTGAGATGGATGTTGTGAGTTTATGTAATTTGTTGATTCAATAGCCGTTTGTTGATGCTGTTGAGGCATTACGTCATCCAAAAGATCGAGATTCTCATGCTGATGCATTGACATTTCCATTTCTTTCAGTTGATCTTCGTGCATCTTACGTTGATGATTTATCAGACGTTGTTTTGATGCATATTGTTTATGGCACCATGGACAAAGTTGGGGATGTGTTGTAACGTTGCCAACTGTTTCACAAAAGGCCGGATTCGGTGCACCCGGCTCGCTTACAGTGGCAGCCGCTTTATGCGAAGACATTGGTAAATCTAATCCAGGATGCAGTTTCAAAATGTGCGCCTTACGTTTTGACGAACTTTTATAGACTTTGTCGCAATATTGACAATAGAAATAACGTTGAGCTTTTAAAATGGGCAAATTCAATTCAGGCACTGAATCGATACTAATGTCCGGATGTCTCTTAGCCAAATGATTGACCAACATGCCACGACGTTTAAAGCCCAACAGACAATCGTGACATTTATAAATGAAACGTTGATAGTCGGTCGGTGCTACTTTGGCCAAAAATTTGGTCGGTTTATTCGACTCGCTTGCTTCAATTTCTTGTTCTTCTTGTTGTGGCTCAAAATGTCCATCAACATAAGACGAATCTTTCACTGGATCTTTATCCACCGTCTTCCTTTTCTTTTTAACTATTTTTTCTTTAGCCTTTTTCTCATTCTTAGCAACAGCAGCTACTATAGGCGCTGTACTATCATCGTCATCCTCGTCGTCTGATCTCGGATAATGAGTTGCCAAAATGTGTGCACGAAGTTTATCTTTACGTTTGAATTGTTTGCCACATTCAGAGCATAGAAATTCTCGAATATCCGAGTGACTAAAAAAAATATTTAAAAAAAATTAGACTTTGTATTTCGGAAGAGTTATAGTCAAAAAACAATAACATAGGAACTACACCACGGCATATTGTTGCACATTTTTTTCCTTCATAGCTTGATGTAGAGAGCCTGGATTGTGTTAATTAAATAAATTCAGGCTCTCTAGCTTGATCTATGAGATTAAAAATTGAAATTTATGTTAATATTTACTTGTGTGTATCTTCAAATTTATAGTAAACGACAAATTTGAAGATACATACAAGTAAATAATAAACTACATTTTATTTGTTTAATTCGTGAATCAAGCTGTAGGCGAAAAAAGTTATGTAACAAATTGCTCTGGTGTAGTTCTTAGATTAGTGACATTATGACACAAAAATTGCAAAATAATATTAAATTTATTTTAAAAATCGAACTCATCGAAGTGAAGAATATTTTAAAACTTGGAATGTTTCATTTAATTACCTTAAACGATGTTCCTTTAACTTCGTTAACGATCTAAATTCTCGTCCACATTCGGAGCACGAATGACGATAGGCTGTGTGAATTGAACGGACATGTTTTCGCACAACTGCATATTCTTTAAATTTCTAAAATTGTCAAAAGCAAATACGTTAAATCAATAATCATAAAATAAAATTGTCTTTACAAACCTTTTTACAGTGTTCACAATGATAGAAACCATTTTCCATGTGAATTTTAACATGTGCCATAATTTCCGTAGCCAAGTCAAATCGGTCCGAACAAAACAAACAGTTAAATCGTCGAGTTTTAAATATGTGACTTTTAACGTGCATTGCCAACGCCGAAGGCGTTAGAACGCGCTTCGGACAATACTGACATTGAACTAGTTTAGAATCAACGGTTGCACAATGAACTAACAGATGTTTCTGCAAAAGAAAATTTAATATTTCGGTTTCGATCATCCTAATTCAATTCGTCAAAACCTCTAAAATTTCAGCAGTTGTAAAATATCGCCTGCATAAATCACATTTAAATACTTTATTGCGGTTTTCTTTGTTGCTATTTTGTAAAATTGGGCCAGCCGCTGCTGTTAACGATACATTTGGTCGTTGTTCTTGGCTGCCATCAACCGACGAATGAGCAAATTCGTTGTGACGTTTGAAGCTAATAAATTTCGAAAAGACTTTGCTACAATAACAGCACGCATATCGAACAGTTGGACCGGAAATTTTGCGCGTCGATAAATGGGTACGGGTGCCACGTCGTCGTCGCAGTCGCCCGTTTTTACGAGGAGATTTTACCGCTGGTTTCTCATCTTCATGTTCATTCAAATGAGTTTGTAGCAATTCAAAGGTTTCAAACTTTCTATCACACTCAAAACATGGCCAACGTTCGTAGATGGCAGCTTTTTCTTGGTCGTTTGGTTGCAAAAATGGCAAACCATTTTGTTCGGCATACTCTTGACTGTAGCCGACCTTTAGCTCTTGTTTCGGATGAATAAGTTGACAACTTTTGAAATAAATTTTCTTCTCCGATTCATATAAGAGTAAATTTTGCTCGGAAAATGTTTTTGCTAAATTAACAAAACGCATCCAATTTGATGTGTCTAAAAATTATAAATGCTTTAATATTTCCATTTACTACAGACCACAGCCAAAACTATCAAGTGTTCTCTGTGCTACAGACCCTACATACAACTTACATTCATTGGACACATCTAAAATCGTACATTGATCGATGAGCAGCAGTGGAAATGGTTTACAGTCGCTGATGGCTTCCGTTTTAATTTGATGCATTTCCGGTATTGAGCACATTTTTAATTCACCTTCAATCGGGCCGAATTTCGTTCGTAATGGAATGTCTTTTTTGGAGAAAATTTTATAATCTGCAGGATATGAAAAAAATTGATAAAATTTTGGTTTTTTGACCAATTTGAATATTATAATTGTGTGACAAGAAAAAGTAATTGAATAAAACTCGAAGGAGAAAGAAGAAAAAAACTTCTAAAAAGGTTATTCTACAAAAAATTTCAAGGAAATTATGTAAATTAAGATGAGAAGAAAATAGGAATAGAAGAAATTGAACGATGAATCAAGGAAGGGAATAAGAGAAGGATAAAGGAATAATAGAATATAATGAAAGAGAAAAGGAAAAAGAGGGGAAAAGAGAGAGACAAGAAGAAATATGATATAAGAAGAAGAAAAGGAAGAAGTGAAAAAAAGGTAAGAAATAAGAGTGAAAAATAAATGGTATAAGGGAAGGAAAATCAAGAAGAGAGAAAGATGAGACAGAATTGATAGAAGAAGCGATGAAAAAAGAGCGTAAAAAGGGATAGAAGAAAATAATGAAGAAGAAATGGAAAAAGAGAAATAAAAGGAAGAAGTGAAGAAAAAAGGAAGAAGAAAAAGACATTAAGAAATTTTATTATTTTTTATTAAAACAAAATTTTAAGGAAATAATGAAAATGAAGAAGATACGAAATAGGGGAAAAAGCGACGAAAGAAGAGAGGGTATAACAAAAGGATAGCAGAAAATTCTGAAAAAGAAAGGGAAAAAAGAAGAAATAAGACAGAAAAAAAAGTAAAGGAAGATGTGAAGAAAAAAATGTAAGAAAGAAGAGTGAGAAATAAATAGTAGAAGGGAAGGAAAATCAAGAAAAGAGAAAAATGCGAGGGGAAATCACTTACAGAAATCAAGGGACAAGGGTGCGGAAATCATTTTGGAAATCAAAAATCATTCGGTAATCAGAAATCATTTCAGAAAACAGAAATCATTTCGTAAATCAGGGAAATCAGAAATCATTTCAAAAATCAGAAATCATGGGACAACATTTTTGCTAGTGGTTTCCTCTCGGAAAAATTAGAAATAATTGAAGGAAGAAGCGATGAAAGAAGATTGTAATAAGACAAGGATGGAGAGATAGAAGAAGCAAGAAAAGACGGAAAAAGAGAAATAAACGGAAGAAGTGAAGAAAAAAGGAAGAATAAGAAGAAGATATTAAGAAATTCTATTATTCATTATTAAAAAAAATCAAGAAAAGAATGAAAATGAAGAAGAGAACGAATTGAAGGAAGAAGCGATGAGAAGCGATAGGGCTTTAGGGAAAGAGCAAGGATAGCAGAAAATAGAAGAAACGAAAAAAAAGAAATAAAAAGGTAAAGAAGAAAAAAGATAGAAGAAAAGAAGAAAAGGAAGATGCGAGGAAAATCGTAAGAAAGAGAGATATTCAGTATTAATGAAAAGAAGAAAACTTCAAGAAATTTTAGTATATATGGTAGTACAAAAAAAAAATCATGGAATGAGCATGACGAAGAGCAGGAATTGAAGGAATAAGAGAAGATATTAGAAGGTAATAAAGGAATGGAACAAAGAGAATGAAAAGAAGAAATAGAAAAAAAAGAAAAAAAAGGAAGTAAAAAAGAAGAGAAGATAGAATAAAAGGTAGAAGAGAAAAGTGAATTAAAGAAAGTAAATAATAAACTACTCAATGTTAATTAGTACATAGTCCTCTTTTGATTGACAGAACACCAACCTCTAGTAAGATCATACAAATTAGTTGTACAACAGTCATTTTGAACTATTGAATAACAAAGGAAACAAACAAAAAATCCATAGCAACGTCATAGCGGCATGTTATATTGACATAACAGAACTACTTTTTAACATAAATGTTGTCTTTCGAAAAAATAATAAACCAAATTAAAATTCGACATGACACCGACAATAAATAAATTTAATTACATTGACTATGATAAACCGACAGCAATTCCAATAACAACGGACATGAGAACGGCCTACAATCGTGGACATCAAAATATTATTCAAAATGATAAATTGTATCCACAAATTACCGGCCATCGAATATGTGACAACGGTCAAAAAAGACGTGAAGATTATTTAACCGAACAAGCAAATCAATATTCATGGAAACTACCCCAATCGCATTCGTTAAAAGCAAATTTACCAATGTCTTGCCACAAGGTTAACTATGAACAAACGTTGCAAGAAAAATTGGCAATTAATCCACCGATTGCCATAAAAAGTCATTCAACTTATGCAACGGATTACTATCGTCAAACAGCCGAACCTTACCATGGTCCACAGCCAATGGATTACCACTGTGCAGCACCAATGCGTCCAACAAACGACATTTATACGCACCAACACGGATATTATAAGTTTGCAAATTTAAATTTTGTTTAAATTTTTAAATGATAATTTTTCCAAAGATATTTAGACCCTTATGCAACGACAAACATGATTGACTTTGGACTGCACACGAGCGACAAACAGAACGGTATCGGACGAAAAGATTGCATTACTGTTTGGGATTGGTTGGAAACGCCCAAGTCCAACTGGGGCTACGGGTTAAAGGAACATCCATTTAAAGAAAAGACAATTCAATATAATCCAATTGTTAGCATAGCCGACGACAGTCCAATGTCCACTGATCCCATTGTGCCAGATTTTAAGGCGAAATTTGTGCCAAACACTGGCATAACATCGGAAAAACAAACCAAATATACGATTCCAGAACCGATAAAAGTATTAAAGAAAGAAATTATTAAATTTTTCAAAATTATTAAGAAAATAAAACATTTCCAGTTTAACATTGACGTGAAACAATTAAACTGGCCGACTGTCACATTAACCCAATCCACACCAACTGCGCCTGAATCTAAAATGTATGGATCTGGTAAAAGAATTGACGAATTTATAAAACAGGACTAATGAGAAAATTTGGTTTTCTTTTGGTACACGAAATTATAAGATTTTCTAACAAAATTTATTGTCGGTTTATATTTGATCAAAATTGATTTTTTATTAACCCTTTCGCACCTGAATGGTGAAATGTCATATCGGATTTTTTATATGGAATTTTTTCTTGTTTTTTGTAATTTTTAATCTAATTATTTAATTAATAAATAATTTTTTCGATGTACATTATAATGTGCGCCACGTACGCAAGGGTTAATAAATACATAAATAGCCGAAAAATTTGAGAAAATTCAGAAATCAGTGAACAAATTCCACTGATAGCAGACGATTTTTTTGCGTATTTCCTGACTATTTTAGAATCTCCGGCATTTGATTAGAAATTGTTAGAGAATGTCAAAACATTGCGAAATCTGTTGATTTGTGATTTTGGAAGAAATACCTTAGGAGAAACAATTAAAATAATTAAAACGCACGTTTGAACAACGACCAACTCACCACTATCCTCACTCGATCCTTTTCCAATATACAGATACGTTGTTGGTAGACTAGCCCATGCCCGACGGGGTACTTGTTTATCGGCCACCATTACTATTGGGAACATTTAGAGAAACAAAATTAGAAAAACAAACAAATAAGATTATTGCCCATACATTCTTCATTCTTTTTTATTTTACGCTGTGATGATCGTCTAACCAAGAGGTTTTCATGACTTTCGTCAAACTCGTCATAGTTGACCGTCCGTTGATGGTGATGTTGCTGCTGACGATGCTCAGCTATAAATTCCATATCATTTATGTCAACGTATTCACTGGCAACCGAACGCATATTTGTTATTTTTAAATGATTTGAATTGCGGTGGGGAATTTGTTGATGAGTCGGTGCAATCGAGTCGGTTGTAGACGATGTTACAGTCGTTGAGCTTATCATCGCAGGTTGTTCGGCTAGATACGTATTTGTTGGTGTATCGAAATGGGTCAGACGATTTGTTAAAATATCTTCTTTTATTGTACTTTGAGCCAGATAATTTTGCAGATGTTCATCACGTGATGTAATGTCATTAACAGCGGCCACTAAAATAAAGTTTGTTAAAAATCGTTTCTCTCAAAAATTCTAAACTTACGTAACGGGGACATTGCACTTTCCAATAACATTCTTTGTTGCTCCTTCTCTTCCAATGTCAAATGATCCGATGGACGATATGCCGATTCATGTAGCTCAATGTCTGCAGCGGATTGATGATGCATATTAACCATCTCAACTAAATTTGCTTCGTTGTTGTGATGTTCATAATGATAAACATCCTGAAGATTATGAATTTGTTGCTGATGTCGTTCCAACATTTGTTTATTCATTGGTTCCAGAACTGTATACTCATTTTTGTACGGTTGGTGGTAGGCGCCATTGTTGATAACTTCCTCTTCGACCATCTCAACAGCAGCGATTTCTTCGTTACCGTGATGTTGATGGTGCTGATGATGATGATGCGGCACTACAATCATATTATTGGATTTATCATGGTGATAATGTTTATCGTTTATTAATTCCGTTTCAATTTCATGATAGTTCTGAAATTGCTGGTGATTTTCATAGCCGCCGTTAAGGTGATCGGATGAGGTTAACATTGAGCCAGGAATTATCTCAATTGCATTTCCTTGTTCATCGTTAACATAGACATTTTGAATAGAACGATAAAATTGATGTCCATTTTCAGAATGATCCAGTTGTAGGATAATCTGGGTACTTGTTGCATGAGGATCGTTTGGATCAATTTGATGATGATCGTCGATTGTATATTCGTCTGTTTGAATGTGATAACCATTAATTTGATGATTCTCTGGATCTGTCTGAACTATTTGACCCTGAATTGTGGGATCATTGCCATTAACAACACAGTAGCCGTCATCTTGATCGTTAGCAGTACGAATGTAAGTGTTGAAAAAACGAGGATCCGATGCTAAAATATAAGCATGCTGAGAGTTATCATGAATTTCTTGCTCATTGTTACATTCAGTTATTGTGTTCGCACCCTCTTCCCGCACATTATTTGGCACAAAAATGACATTATTGTACGTTGTAACATTTTCGTATGCATTTTGCTCGTTCGACTCTTGCGTATTTGCTGAGGATGTTGTTATGGGTGCTGTTGCATCCACTGCCACTCCTGCCGTTGAATACGGTGGACTATATCTTGCAGCCGAACTTAAATTAGGATCGTAAGTATTCAAACGGTTCGTATATTGGTAGGCCTTTTGATTTTGTTCAGCTATTTTAATATTATGCAATTCCATGTTATTTAATTATTCCTAAAAAAAAAAATAAAAAGCAATTAATATATACGATTTTTAGATTAAATCATTAGTCTCATTCAATCCGAAATCCTGTCCAAAGTAACAATTTTCTTACCACCAACTTGAAATTCTTTGAGCGATTTTTTTTATCATTTTTCCTGATTCACATAACTAATTTATCTGGACGAAATTTTGACTATTCTATTGGCTAAATATTTAATTATCATTATTAAAATATTTTACGGCTGAGAACCCGTTTTTACTACGGTAAAAATACGGATTTATTGTGCAAAACATACCTTTTTCCTTAGAACTAAACAGCCATTTTTTGCGGTGTCAAAAGACAAAAAATAAATAACAGCTGATAGGTTGCGTACTTTTGGTGGGATGGGTTTACAGTACGCGTGCTGTCGGTGTTGGTTGCGGCGATAGGCGGTATATTTTAAATAAGTCGTAAGTCTAAATTTAGTCATTATTTTTGCTTTACTTATTCATTAAAAATTTATATATATGGATGTATGAAAATAGTACAAGCCTTAATTTAGTCAAAATTGACAAATTACCGGGACCATGTTTTTTCCTCGTTTTATGATACCCTGATTCTGAAAAAAACTAGAAAATAAAAAATGTCTGTACTTCCCTTCGTCTTTCCGTCAGCCAATTATCAAACACAAGAAAGTTTTACACCAGTCGAGGGATTTGGCCAATTTTTGGGGAGGATGTGTTATTAATGGTCCCATAGTCTGGGATTGCAGTTGGAGTCTCTAGGTCAAATATGAAGGTGGGCCCCATACAATATTTTTCTGCTAAAAATAGCCGAAAAATATGAGCATATAATGGCACATTTTTAGTAAGAAACAGTGGTCCCATACTCTGGGATTGTATTTAGGGTCTGGCTCGTATCTGACGTCACGACATAATAAGACTGAACGATAGATACATTTTTTAAAGAGGGGAATGTGAGGATGATCATATTGATCATGGGAGGGTTTTATGTGCCCTTATATATATCCTGGGATTTCACCTTGGGTTTCTAGGTTAAAGACTTAGTTATTTTATGTTGCTATAACTAAATATCTAATAGTTCATATTTTTGTTCAAAAATGTGAACTAACAGAGAATATTTATTGGTTTGTGTCAGTTTTCAAATGTTAAAATATAGTAAAAGCAGCATCCCGATCCCAGTTATACTGTGAGCTCTCCTCTCGGACCGATTTTTTTCACTTGTTTCATTCTAAGAATTAGCGAGCCTTTATGTAAGTGCGTTAGTTTAGCCCAACTGAATTTTTGTATAGCGAATTTAAGTTTTTGTATTAGAGGTACCAACCAATCACAAACATCGTTCGCTACTAAGAATAATTACTACGGAATTCGATAAAAGTCGTTAAAGCCTTTGAAAATAGTTATATGCCCACATTTTTTTAAATAATTTATTTAGATTATTAAGTAGAATAATTACCTATTATAGATTTTTTTATTTAATTTTTTTTTCTATTTTCTGCATTAATTTTGAAAATTTTGATTTTCAGTAAAACTTCATCAGCTAAAATACTTCCAAGATCGTCATAATAATTATTGCGAGATAATTTTTAAAAGATGCAAAAAGGAACAGTGCGATTAGGTCAATCCTGGGCACTACTACTGAAAAAATCCTTAACCCTAAACAAATTGTACTTCCGGAAAAGCAAAAGCGGTCAAAAAACCGAAAAAATCATTCTCGATAAGTACATTGGCAATTTTATTAGGTTATATTTCGAAAGTATTTTCAAAAAACACAGGAAAATCCAATTCGCGTACACTATACTTTCGGTTGAAAAGTGGAAAAACCCTAAACATATTGTCAAACAACTAAAAAATGCTTGTTAACTTATCGTAAAATACTTTATTATGGAATAGATCGCATATTTTCAAAACTTCTTCGGATTGTAGCGGTAAATTATTATTATTATTATTATGACGTATATATCCTATTAATTAATTCGGGGATCTTTATTAGATCATTGCGAAAATATTTTTACAATAAAAAAGTAAAAAAGAAATTTTCTCAATCAGAACACGTTACTTCCTGGAAAAATCCTTTAATTTCTTGAAAAATACTTTGGGGATCTTTAGATCATTGCGAAAGTATTTTTAAAAGACGCGCACTCTCTTTCCCTTTAAAATGAGCCTAACCATAAGGCGCTACGACAATAGGAACATTTTTAAATTAAAATTTTTCGATTTTGGTTAGACTTCCTACTGCATTCTGCTCGCCTGTTACTTTTTATTAAAATTTATTAGCAGATTTTCGGCAAAAAACATTTAAACATTTGTATGTCTTCTCGAAAAAAAAAATATATGAAGAGCTTCGCCACCTAAGCTTACGATTATGATGCATTATATCCTCAATTAAAGCTTCATGCTGCGAAGCTCCTCGCAAAAATTTTTTTCCGCGAAACCATATGAATGTTTGAAGGTTTCTTTAGGTAAATTCATAATAGAGAAATTTTAACAAAAGTAACAGGCGAGCAGAATGCAATAGAAGGTCTAACCAAAATTGAAAAATTTAAATTTAAAATTGTTCCCGTTGCCGTAGCGTCTTGTGGTTAGGGTCATTTTAAAGGGAAAAAGAGTGCGCATGTTTTAAAAATACTTTCGCAATGATCTAAAGATCCCCAAAGTATTTTTCGAGAAGTTGAAAGGTTTTTTTTCGGTTTTTGTCAATTATGGTTTAGGATTTTTAAATTTTTCAACCGGAAGTAGTGTTCGGATTAGAATAAAATCTTTTAACATCTTTTAAAAATACTTTCGCAATGATCTAAAGATCCTCAAAGTATTTTTTGAGAAGTTGAAAGGATTTTTCGTTTTTTGTCAATATAATATAAATATCCATAAAGTATTTTTCGTGAAGTTGACAAGAATTTCAACCGGCAGTATAGTGCTCGGATTGAGCTATTTTCTAATATAGCATCTTTTGAAAATACTTTCGTAATAATCTAAACATTACCAAAGTATTTTTAGAAAAGTGTAAAGGATTTTTCGTTTTTTTTTAATTTGTTTGATTTTGTTGTCACATTGTTAAGGGTTTCTTTCACTTTTCACAATAAGTGCTTCGGGCTATTTTTATTATAGATAAAACATAAAATACCGCGGGCAGCTCATCTATTGATGACATCATTTGTTTTTGGAATTTGTTGAGGAAATTAGATTTCTAATTATTTTAAGAAAAAATATTAAAACATTTATAAAATCTCTCACTTTCTAAACATATTAACATATATTATACGCACGTGCATTGACTTAGCTCCGCATAAAATGAATATTTTCTTTTAACCCTTTAGAACAATCATAAAAATTCCAAAAACACTTTAGAATTACTCATAAAC
>JANSTW010040449.1:0-14647 GCA_027564275.1 Diadocidia ferruginosa | reverse complement strand
GATTATATTTTAATATAAAAATATCGATAAATTTATTCGATAATTTAAATCGATATTTTCTTATAGTGATATTTTTCAATATCGAAATTTCGATATTTTCATTAGATATTATATCGATATTTTCATACATTTTCATTCGATATTGTTTTCGTTAGCAAATTTTTTTTTGTTCTCGATATATCGAAAAATATCGATATTTTTTAAATATCGCACATGTCTACAGTGCGCTTCACACTAAAATTTGCGCAATATTTTTGGCTAACCTTGAAATATTTTCCTATATCATAAATATTCCGTAAATCAAATTAAATCCCGAAAATGTTTTTTTCTTCTACATATACTTAATTTGATCATTATTTTGTAATTGTATATTATGCTAGCCATCGCAGGAAAGGGGTTTTCTTCTATACTAAATAAATAAACTGTTAAAGTGCATTTATATATATGGCCATAGTAAATCACTGTGTGTGAACTATATACAAGTAATTGTATATCATACAACGAGAGTTCCATATACATGTAGCGAATTTTATATTATAACAAGCAGTGAGTACATAAAAAATGACTCCAAAAAGACATCCAATGGATTTTATGTGAGTTAACTATATCTAGAGTTTGTTATATCCAGCTGTGAAAATGACATGGGCAAGTTTACAACATTGTAATAATGTGTATAAACTTTGCCTTTAGCTTTTTATTCTTTCTATAATATTATGTACAGAGTTAGTTGACTCTAATAGATGGGTTTCTATAATATGATGCTATACATAGGTGTTGTATTCGTTATATATGCGGAGAAAATAGGAAGTAGCAACAAAAAAACGCGTACACCCCACGAACTACCCCAAAGAAATATGTTTGTGTAATAGATTAGCTCGAGACATTTTTTTTGCAAAGGATTTTTCAACGAAAGTGTAGGAATGACTTAGTGTAGGATTGACTGAGTATGTGGGGATGACTGGATTGACTGAGTGTGGGACTGATTGAGTGTGGGACTGATTGAGTGTGGGACTGATTGAGTGTGGGACTGATTGAGTGTGGGACTGACTGAGTGTGGGACTGACTGAGTGTAGAACTGACTGAGTGTGGGACTGACTAAGTGTAGGACTGATTGAGTGTGAGAATAAATGAGTGTGGGACTGACTGAGTGTAGGATTGACTAAGTGTGGCACTGTCTTAGTGTGGGAATAAGTGAGTGTGATACTGATTGAGTGTGGGGCTGAATGAGTATGGAACTGACTGATTGTGGGACTGATTGACTGTAATACTGATTGAGTGACGAACTGACTGACTATAGGATTGACTGAATGTGGGACTGATTGAAAGTAGGATTGACTGAGTATGGCAATTTATCAGTTGGAACATGTTAGTTAAGAGCCTGCTGAATCAAAAACTATTATACTAATAAGTATTGATTGAGTGTAAGATTGACTGAGTATGGAATTAACCTATAGTGTATGAGACTGACTGAGTGTAAAACTTACGAGTGTAGGACTGACTAAAGTGTAGGATTGACGTAGTATGAGAATAAGGCAATGTGGGACTGATTGAATGTAGGACTGAATGAGCGTGGGACTGGCTGAGTGTGGGACTGACTGAGAGTGGGATGTACTGAGTTTGGGACTGACTGAGTATGGGACTGAACTAGTGTAGGACTGACTGAGTATGAAACTCACTGAGTGTGGGACTGACTAAAAGTTGTACTGACTAATTGTGGCACTGTCTCAGGGTGGGAATAAGTGAGTGTGATACTGATTGAGTGTGGGACTAATACTGATTGAGTGACGAACTGACTGACTATTATAGGATTGACTGAATGTGGGACTGACTGAGTGTAGGATTGACTGAGTATGGAAATTTATCAGTTTAAGCATGTTAAGAGCCTGCTGAATCAATAACTAATATACTAATAAGCTCCACCAAAAATTTGTGAAAATTCTTTTAGATGAAGACTCACTTTCGACTTTATGTATTCGAAAGGTATAACTTATGGTCACTGCGGTTAGAATTATGTAGGTTCCCAAATATTTAAAATAATTAATATATAAAAGATCCGGTCTTTTTTTTAAATGTCCCATAACCTTTTCAACCCTTTTCTACATAATTTTAACGCAAATCCACCCGACACTTCTTGCGTATATTACAATATTTATAACAACCAGGGTCACATAGAGCGCGCGCGACAGTCACCCGTTAAATTATACCTAGCAGTCCTTTTAATGGGTTTTTTTTGTTGTATAATTTTTATAACGAATGTGATACACGGGACAATGCTGTTCGTCGTCCTATATATGGATAAAGAAAAGGTCCCTTGTAATTTTTAATGAAACTACATAACAAGGGGGTCGGCTGCGCGCTGTTTACTTTGTCTAGATGTAAATATTTATAGCAAATATGCATAATAATTACATATATGAGCTTTATTAACGGTTCATATATGTTTTTTGATATGACATTTTAACACGTCATCTCGTTATAAGATCTTTTAACAAATTATAAATCCGCACAAAGAGAAAAGGCACATAATTATTCATGAAGATTTAAATTAGATTCGGATTAGTGCGTGTAAGTCTCAATTTAAAAATAATAAATATTATTTTTTGGGACTGCTAGGTATGTATTTTGCATAATCAGTGTCAAAAATTAAACAAACGTAATTGTTTTGTGCATTAACACCTAAAAATGTAACTATTGTTTTTATGGATACATTAAAGCATATCGCACACCTAGGCGACAGCAGGCGATAGCGACGCGATCCCGACCGGACATACGGATATTCTGTTTTTAAGGGGAAAATGAAGGAGAAATTGTTCAAATTTTCTCTATAAACTAAAATTTTAGCCAGCCATTTTAACGATATCGAGGCATCAGGCAACGCATGTTCTTTACTAAAAAGCGAGGGAGCATAGGGACCATTTTTACCCTTTTTTCTATCTGATACCATGGTTCAAAGGTGGAGGTAGAAAAACACCTGCGAATGAGGGGTGATAGTCCAGTTGTGAAAAACAAGACATAAAACAGCGTGTCCAAATACACCTGTTGAATACACTCTATAGCGTATCCATAGAATATCCTGTCTTGTGGGGTATACAACAAGAAATTTATGTAAAAAATCGCATAAGTCAATTAAATCATGACAGTCAATAAACAAATTACGGTAATTTCAGCTTTAAGTCCTTTTACCCTGCAGTTATACAATCTCAATAAAACAATTTTTCCCATTGATCATTTTTCATAATATTTATTTAATAAAAAAAAACCGCCGCCATATATAATTTAATCATTCAACTCACATCATTGTGTGTGATGATAATAAAGCTGAATACAAATTGATGAGGCACGTACGAAAGAAAAAAAAATATTTAAAAAATAATTTAATTATGTAATTGCGTATCTCATCATCATAAAATTAAATATAGGTACATGTTTTATGGCACTTTAGCATAAATTATATGTATTGTATATTATACAGAAGGTACGCCTTATGTATATAGTTAAACACGCATTAATTTAACATTAAAAGAAATTTTAAAGTAATAAAGAGAGAAAAAGGCAAATTTTTTTTCAAATTAATTGTCAATAAACAGAAAATCTGAAATTTACAAGTTAATTAAAATAAACTATACTGAGCATGTAAAGGGATGGAAGTTTTGCAATTTTGCATGCCATGACTCATAGGTGAACTTTAGTCTTTGATTACTTCAAATGTAAGTGACCTAGAAAACTTGTTAAGTATTCATTGTTTAGACAATTTTATAGCCTATAATATGGCAGTAGGTCAATTTTAGGTAGCATAAAAAGTAAACAAGTTATTTGCTAAATATCAAATCAAACTATTTACAAGACCTGACCACTTAGAATCATAAAAAATTTTGATTTAGAGTCAGGGGACGTATATACTAAAAAATTGTAAAAATAAAATTTTGTACGAGAAAAAATTCAATTTAACCCATATACATTCTCGGATAATTTTCTTGGGCTATAGGGCGCATATATGAAGATTAGGACAACTTAAATTTTTTTTTAAATTAAAAAACATTTGTTTTTACACAAAATTTTAAAATATTAGAAATTGCTTAACTTATTTTCTTTCAATCACAGCATAATTATTTACAAAACCAGCTAAAACTTGATGATTTGAGACTTACATATTAAAAAAAACTTGCTTGTCACCCTAATTAACATAATACATGAGAGCATTTATTCCTACCAACCTACATTTATTATATAATTTAACATTTGTCTGGTGTTTTTTGTTTGAATATTTACAGTAAATTTATCGGTCATTTTCAATTATATTTAAAATTGTTTATTAAACATTAATGAAGTCATTATTTATAATAATTTAAATAATTTAATTCGAGTCGAGCCAGTGTGTGATTTATTTACCTTGTTTAACATCGTTTTTTTTGTTTAAAAAAAATTGTTTTTTTTATAATTAAATAAACTATATGGGCAGCACTATTTTTTTTTGGGCCAGTGACGTACGTTTTTTTTAAATATTTTAACTTTAATAAAAAAAAAATGTTACCAATTAAAAAATAATTTAGACCACTTCTTGTACATCAGATTTGAAGCATTTTTTTAAACTGATAATGTCTGTAAAATTACACGAAACGCCCATTGAAAAATTTAAACTAATCTATTACTGCTAAGCTTGAAAAGGTCAACTAAATCTTCGAATGAAGAAAGAAGATTCTTCAAAATTTAAGTTATTTGGAATATTTTAAATTTTGTTCGTTATGTTACCAATTACGAGTCACAGAATATTTTTGTTGGGCGCCAAATGTTAGCGGTGGCCAAAATTAAAATAATCTATATTGCCTTAAAATTCCATCAAATTTAATTTTTTTTAGATATTAAAATGTCTTCAAATTAGTTTAAATGCTTTAAAATACCTTAAAAATCCCTAAACAGCATTAAAAATACTTTATATTTCATTAACCTAGGAACTACACCAGAGCAACATTTTTTCTTATTTATTTTGTTTAATATTTTTTATGTATCTTGAAACTTGTAGTTTTAAGTCTTTACACTTATACAACACAAGGTTTGACCGACTTTTTTGTTTACAAAATTGTTTGTTCTTAGAATTTGCGGCACTCAGATTGGCGATTGGCGCCCAACGCATATTTATCATGCTTCAGGTTGTGATTTTTACAAAAAAAATAATTTTAAAAAGGAAATACTTAATAAAATCTTAGTTAACATTTTAAGCCTTCTCATCTATAACTTATTTTAAAATCCATTCAGTCTGTTCACGACAAAACTGTATAGTACGCCCGTCACTGCGCGCTTACAAAATATTAATTGTTTAACTTCTTTGTTTTATATATAAAGTCGCTGGGCTTTGCGCTCACATAAATTGTTGTTATATTTTTTTTAAATTATATTTTATTAATAATACTTTGTTGTATTTAAAGAAATAAAATGCCTAGCAAAGTTATATATGATGAAAATTACGAGTTTTCGCAAACTTTTGGAAGTCATGTTTTATTTATTAGGGTTTTTTTATTTTAATCGTATGTACTCATTCAAAAATCAATTTTATGGAAAATCCATTGTATATTTTCTATATTGTGATGTATGCACTTTTTTTCTGATATGTGGTTCTCGAGTTGCAAGGTGGTCAAAATCGCCGAAAATCGCGTACAATGATGATATAAAACAGCTGTCAAAAAATAAGTATTTATCCGATTGAAATAAAAGTTTGTAGATCTATAGGATATTAACTAGGTTATCTGACAAAAATAAACGAATGTAGGGTTTAGAATATTTTCATAACTCAAAATGTTTTCCGAATATTAAATACCAAATTTCTCAAAGAGATTTTATTGTTCAACATGATAGTAATACAAATACATATACGATAAAAATAAAAAAACATGACTTCCAAAAGTGTGCGAAAACTCGTAATTTTCATCATATATAGTAGGTACTCCCCAGGTTGAATTGTACATACAAATTTTATTAAAGTACAGAAAGAAAAACGCTGCGTGGAAGAAGAAATCAATTTAGTGATTTTTTTTTCGGTTAAGTTGCTTAAGACTTTTTTTATTCTTCTTGTTTCTCGACGGGCTGTTCTTTTTTCTTCGAATATAAAATGAGAAAAACTGACTTTTTTTTTCCTGGCACAGCGATCTTTTATATTATATATAGTAAATAATTTATTGTTTCTTGGTATATAAATTGTATATTAAATGATTTAAGTTACATGTAACTATATATAGAATGCTCATATCATATACATACATCTAAGGCACCATATATATTATAATATGTTTCGAGCCTTTTACAAAATTATATGCAAGTTTTATCTTTGGTTCATACAATGTTGCTATATTTTAGCTATATGGAATAATATAAATGTTGATTTATATACATCTCATATATGTTCAACACAATGGTCGACTATATAATATGTACTAGTTGTTGGATTAATCTTTTGCTCCGATTTTTTTATGACTTTTCTTTTGCCGACCCCTATATACATTGAAAGTATATAGACTTGGTATTTTTCAAATATATTTTCTAAAAGTTTAAACCTGGATTTTTTTTTAAATAAATTTATAAAAAAAGAAATAAATTTTTAAATCTTAAAGAACTGCGCCATCTTGAATAACTCTGCCATCTTGAATAACTCTACCATCTTGAATTACTTTGCCATCTTGAATAACTCTCCCATCTCGAATAATATTTTGGATTTGTTTGTTAAAACGTAATTTTTTGTTTGAATTTTTGGTTTTTGATAAAAAGAGTATATGACTTTAAAAGAAGCTTTCGACCTTCCAATTAGTGTATCAAAATTATAAAAAAAAACTTTTAACACCGTTAAATACAAGAATCTTAGGTTAAATGGTTAAAATCAATTTATTTTTTTTAATAATTTTGCTTTGAAAATTCACAACAAAAACCACAAATCCAAGATGGCGTAGTTTTTCAAGATGGCGGAATTATTCAAGATGGCGGCGTTATTCAAAATAAAGCAGTTTTTTCAAGATTTTGTTTTTTTTATTAAACTCAAATATTTATCTCTTTAAATTGTAATAAAATATTTTTAAAAAAATTCCATAAGTTTAAACTTTTTAATTATAGAAAATATATTTTAAAAATACCAAGTCTCCTAAACTAAGTTATTCAAAATGGCAAACTTTTCAAGATGGCGAAGTGTTTCGACATTTTTTGTACCAAGTTCTTTTTTTTTAAATGACATGTAGTTCCTTCTATACCGCCAAAACCAAACAACCAAGTATAAATCCTGCTGAAAGCCATCAACAAGATATTCATGATATTTTCATCTGTACACACATTATATATTGTCGTATTTATTGCAGAAAATCGTTAAAAAAACCATTTCTTTTTTGTTTTTATTATAACATATTTTTTATCGTTTTTCTTCGTAATATTATAATATAGTTGGGTCGCTTTTATTTATTTATATTGTGTGCATTAGAGAAGACTGTGTAATAGTGTTCTATATATAATAATATCAGTACTGTATATAGTCACAATTTGCAGTTGACAGATTTTTCTTTTTAATAAGAGGAATAAAATCACTAAATTGCGTCATTTTATTCCAGATATAAAAAATATAAATATTGCATTGTTATCCACAAGCATTATTATTATTTATATAGAAAGTTTCTATATATTTTATATAAGAAGAAGAAGTCTTATGGGAATTATATACGAATTTTACAATAATCATGATGTCATTAATTTAAAAAAAAAGTTTAAACTTTGTTATAAATACTGACATAATATATGTCATTTCTATATTTATAAAGTTTGTTATTTTTAAATAATTTTTTATTATTCTTTTTTTCGTTAATTATATTATTTTATATATACAGACAATTTTTGTTTATCTTATAGCGTTACAATAAGATTGATATCGCGAGTCGAAAATTTATATTATTTTAAAGTTACGAATTTTTGTTCGTATGTTGAGTCAGCGAAATTTAATAATAATAATTTAATTTAATTTTATATGAGCGGTTTGGTTGGATTTATGTTTATTTAAGGTTAGTTAATTATTATTACAAGTAAAACTGTATATAAGCTCATATTTAAACAAAAACCGTATAAAAACCTCCGTAAACCTTTGACCTGAAGACTCTAAATTTAACCCCAAAGTAAAAGACCACCAAAAATTCACCCTAACCAAAATCCGGTCCAATCCGTCTACTGGTAAAAAAACTTTCTCTATATGCTCATATTTTTATGCAATTTTTACAAAAAAAGGGAAGCTCCCCCTTCCCTTTGATCTAAACACCCCAAATGCAGAGTATGACACTTCTAAAAACGCACCCCCAATAAAATTGGGCCATATCCGTTCACCAGGAAAAAAACTATCTCAATATGCTCATATTTTTTGGTCATTTTTCCAAAAAAAAAATCGTATGGGAGCTTCCCCTTCGCCTTTGACCTAAAGACCCTAAATGTAACCCCAGAGTATGAGACTACTAAAAACTCACCCTCAAGAAAATTTGACCAAATCCGTTTACCAGGAAAAACTTTCTCTATATGCTCATATTTTTCTGCCCTTCTAGCAAAAAAAAATTCGTATGGGAGCTTCCCCTCCCCTTTGACCTAAAGACCCCAAATACAATCCCATATAGTATGGGATCACTAAAAACTCACATCTACTACATTTTGGCCAAATTCGTCTACTGGTGTAAAACTTGCTTGTGTCTAATAATTTGCTGACAGATGGACGGACGGACACATTTTTTAGTTTTTCTAAATTAGGTCATCATAAAACGGCAATTTGACCATTTTGACCTAAATTAAAGCTTGTACTTTTTTCATACAAACTCCAGGTAAATCGAAAACAACGGTTACACAGGGGGGGTGTTCTTTCGCCCCTGCTGTGGTGTATGCTAGTTGATGCACTGTTGGAAAGACTGCATACTGTAGGTATGTTTACTCAAAGTTATGCAGATGACATATCAATTTTGATACCGGACTCGGGCACAAAAGCTGTTTGCAGTAAAATGTAGACGGCCCTTGACATTATTGAAAAATGATGCAACGCAAATGGCCTTAAAGTCAACTCGACCATGACTCTCGTTACGAGAAAGAGGAAGTGGCTTGAATTAACAACTTCAAAATTCTACAACCAACATATATTGCTGCCCCCTTACGTTAAGTATCTCGGAGTTATTCTGGACGCTAAACTAAATTGGAAAATGCATGAAAGTAGATAGAGCAACAAAACTTTTCTATCAATCCAGAATAGCTTTTGGAAACTTGTGGGGACTGAGTCCAAGGTTAGTCTACAGGATGTATAGTATACTTCGATTATAAGACCCATAATATCATACGCGTCAATCATCTGGTGGCCGCGAATAATCGTCAAAATCTCAGGCTGGCTAAAATTCAAGAGCTAGCCTCCATAGGATCACTGAGGTCATGCAGACATCAGATGCTTTAGACGCTACTCTCCCTTGTTTCCTTGTTTTTTTTATAAAGGAAGAAGCAAGAGCTTATTTTAGGCTTAAAGCTAACAAAAACTTAAACTATGGACACTGTCAAATAGAGGGTGTTCTATTGAGGGAATCTGCCGAAATGCCGTATGTCAGCTGACAGGGATACTCCATACCTTATTTTCGACCAAAAATGCACTATTATCATACCCAGTAGAGAAGAATGGGAGCAGGGTCGCTATCCTATATAGTAGCGTACCATAAATATTTTTACTGATGGATCATTGACAGAATAGGGCTTAGGAGCGGGTGTCTTTTCCCTTAGCATAGGATATAATATATTTTATATATATATATTATATTATATTATTTTCAAGCCGAATCTTTCGCATTGCGACAAGGGTGGCTGAGCTGATGATTGAGTCAGGACTTTTGGAGCGGAATTGTTACTTTTACGCTGACAGTCAGGCGACCATCTTCTCGAAAATTGTCGAGGAGTGTAAAAGGTTGCTATAAATGGTCTTGGTAAAAATAATACAATCTGCATTATCTGGGTGCCAGGACATGCAGATGTAGAAGAAAATGAAAAGGCAAGGAGCTTGCATGATATCTTTTGCAAGGCTGAACCTTTGTTGATAGCCCCTCCCTACAGTTGGCGGAGCTGTAAGATATAACAATTAACAAGGTGCCATCTTTTTTTGAATACTGGCTGCTTAACACGTTAAATATCACAATTATTTTGAAAAAAATTGGTCAAAAGTTGTAAAAACTCTGCTTTATGATTGATGATTTAGGCTGAATTAAAGGAAAGGAAACATTACTGCAAATCCGCGTAAAAAATTTGGTAATAAAGGCGAAATTTTTTATATTCTTTTCGCGATTATGATGACAAGTTAGTCAGAATTGAGTCGAGAGTTTCTAAAATATTGATGTAAATAAGCTATTGAAAATATTTTTTTTATTCCGAGAGCTTTTCACATCAAGATTTTCCAAACTATCGATTTTTGACCGATTCGTTGCGGCGTTAAATGACAAATTGAAAACGAAAACTGCACTGTCCTTATTCCTCTCAGCTATGAGGTTAAAGGCTAAGAAATGACTTTTTAAATTGTCTGAAATCAAATAGATCTTCTTCCGAATTCCCTCTTTATATTTGTGTTGCTTCAAAAAGTCCTTTTTCTCTATATACTAATTTTTTTTTTTTAAGTTTCTTAAATATTTTCCTATAACTTTTTTTTAACGAAAAATTTCCAATTATTAACGATAAAAGTTGCTTACTTTACATTTAGTATTTTTTTTTTGCTTAACCTATTCTGGTTTTAAAGATTCACAGGGCAATAAAATAAAAGTTAATTTGCTTGCAATATGAAAACATTGTGCAGTTTTCGTAATGTACATTTTATACTATAGAAGAAGAAGTAATACGATAAAATGGTCTGGGTTATGTGATTTATTTATGCATTAAAATTATATATGGTTATTATTGCCCTGTGTGTGTTTGTTGTAAATATAGAAATATAAACACAAAAACAACAACAATAACCATATAAAACCATCCATTTATATATTATTATGTATATAAGAAAAGGGTTATGGGGTTTTTAACCCTGGGTCTCTTGTATATATGCTTATGTTTAATATTTTTTTATGCGAATGCACCAACGATTTGGAAAACTTTTCGTATACTTATGTACAAGTTAAATGGTCTTTTATGTTAAATTGAAAAGGGTTGATTGTTTCTATATAATCACGTTATATACTTGTTAGACTAAATTATATTTATTTATTAAAAATTATAATTTCCTATAAATTAAAAAATTATTAGTCTTCAGAAGCTTATGATATGTTTTCACTTTATTTTCAGTGGAGTTTCTCAGCCACTCTGCAATGATTGCAACATATAAAGGTTAGAAACAGTCATCTAATTTTTAAAAGACACGTTCCAGTGTCACATTTAAGAAAATAATTCTCTGCAACAAATATTGTCAGCTATACATTTGGAAGTTTTTCAAAATAAACACAGTCGATAAACAATAATTTCCCTTAAAATAATATAATGTTTATACTCAATATGCTCTTACTTGATATAGAAGAACGGTAAACTTTTCATCAAAATTATTTTTTTCTAAAATGCACAAAAAAGATTTAGAAAATTACTTAAAAACTACAACCGAAAACTTTTTGTTAAATGTATTTTATAGAAAATATTTTAATTTTATAAAAAGAGAAATTTATATAATGCAGGTAAAATTTAGCCTGCGACATTAGCATATTGTTCAAATGTCGGAAAAACCTCCTTACAGTCCTCCCCTCTAAACACAAATTATGCTTTTTTGAGGAAAAATTTCCACCTTTATAATATATTGATATTTGCCATCAACATAACTATAGTGCTATATTTTGTGCATATCAGTGACGATTGTTGAGATTTTTTGTTTGGGCCTTCAATGAAATTTATGATTTATTTTTTATAAGTACATCTATCATGTACGTATAAATGATATTGTTTTATATCAAATTTCTACTTTTTTTCGTTTAACAAAATAATTTTATTAAACAATTATTTGTTTTTTTTCATGCCTTTTTTTATTTTTTACAATTTAAAATAAGTTCGATATTAGCATTGTCGCTTTGTAAAATGTAGTTACATACAGCAGCGATTTCCCTATAGGCCACTTAGGCAAATGCCTAGAGTCCCCGACTGAACAGGCCCCTAAATTATTCAATTATTTGCTAAAAATATAAATTTTAATACATTTTTCAGTTATTTGAAAAATATCTCTACAAACATTCAAGAGATAAGGCGCCCTCAAACTTTCAAAATTTTGTCTTTTACGATATTTCATGTCAAAAAATTTCGCTGCGCGGCAATTTTATTTTGAAGCATGTATAAAGCTGATCTTTTTGTTATAGTTAAACCGATAAAAAGGAACTACATATTTCTATTAAATAGTCAAAATAATATTTTTGTGATACAAATTCAAAGGACAAGGTCACAAGGAGGCCTTAATAAAATTTCTAGTTAACGGTATTTTTAGCAAACAAAATCGCTACGCGCCACTTTTAGATTGATACGTTTATAATAATGTACTTACTGTTGCTTATACGATTGAAAGGACAACACACATTTTTATTTAAAAATTGCCTTTTTTACTATATAGTAAATACAATAATCCAACCTGGTCAAAGGGCTTCTAATTTTGGATTTGCCTAAGGCACCCAAAGACCATAATACACCACTGCACGGAGAAAAGAGCTTTCATTTGCGGCTATTAAATCATTTCTAATTTTTAGCAAAGCAAAATACTAGAAATATTAAGTATATAGTTTTAAGTATTAGTATATTATACTTGATCTTGGAAAAATGAAAAAATACTAGATATTAGAAACGCTTTCTAATATTAAGTATAACGTTCTTAATAATTTTTAGAATTAAAAAGTAGATTTTAGTATTGAGTACTAAAAATTTCCGAAAAAAACCAAACCAAATTTAAGTATTATATACTAAAATTTAGTATTGTATACTAAAATCTAGTATCGTAAACTAAAACTTAGTATCGTATACTCAAATTTACTATATTCAGTAAATTTATAAATCAAGCAAATATTTGCTAATTTTTAGAAAATCAAAAGTAAAAAATTTTTAGAATTTAATACTAGATTTTAGTATTGAGTACTAGAAATTGTGAAATATTTCCAATTTTTTTTAGTATTATATACTAAAATTTAGTATTGTATACTAAAATTTATTATATTAAGTCAAAATAAAAGCTCCCGCGAATCAAGCAAATCAAAAGTAAAAGCAAAACCGATAGCAAATATAGTAGATCCAAGTATAATAAGTCTGATTTTTTCTCTCCGTGTGGACCATATACTTAGCCAAAAGAAGTCTTTTATATCATATGTTATAAAGATAGATTTTTCTTTCAATAAAATATTTATAAAAAAAACCAACAAAAGTCATAATAAAGTTGTAAAAACGAATATAATCGAACAACAACTTACTATCTCTATATAATGTAGTAGCTCTCTATAGATATAGAACGAAACCGGAAACCACCTAAATATAAAAACCTTTGATTACGATTTATTACTGTGATATTTGCGGCATCCAGCTTTATATTATATACTATACATATGACGTGCTGCAGCTTTATATTATTATTTATTATTTATAACACAAAAAAATATTGATTGATTTTTTTACGTCTGTTTAAGAATTATAACTTTTTTCTCTATATAGAAAATTGAATAAAAGTTGCCTTAAAGCTTTTTTATTTAATATAGAGCAGAAGAAAACACATAAAACTTCATTTAAATGTGCGGAATAAAATGTTCATAAGCTTTCAATAACTATATATATACTCTAAACTATTATATAGTTTTGTATAACTTTTGTAAAAATGTAACATATTTTTCCCTTTAATTTTCATATAAACTCATATATTATATATAACTCAACTCAAAATTGAAAATTTATTAAACTGCATTTTAAAGTTATGATGTGAAAATTGAACATTTTTCTTGTAAATAAATGATTTTTTCCTGCAGAAACTTTAATTGATTGAATTTCGAATATAGTATTATTAGCCTGACCATATTATAGATTTTCAGTAGGACGCAGTCCTGATTTCAGAGGTGTATCCTGATGTCCTTCCTGATTTTCGAAAATTTATTATTTGTCCTGATTTTCGATTATTCAAATCTGATATTGAACGTAAAAAAATGCTTCATATGTTTTTTGCCCTGATTTCTTTTTATATATTTATGGTCAGCCTAAGTATTATGGATGGTATGCCAAATGCAGACTGCAGTATATTATACAAAATGTTTCGAATAAAATTGAATTGTTTTTTTTTTAAATAAATAAAATCAGTAATACAAAGTCATACTACAGTACCTTGTTTGTTGCATCGAGGACAAACTAAATATATTAAATTCCACTTGAATTTTGCACTAAAATAAAGAAGTTGACTGTAAAATTCATCGTTTTTGATTCAAATATGTACAGAAACCAGGCTTGATTGCTCAAGTTAAACTGGTTTTGATAAACAAAAAAAAAAGATGACATCAACTTGTTATCAATCAAATCAATTTAATGTGGAGATATTCAATATGGCTGCCAAAATGAAAATAATTTTTAACTTATTCTAAAATTAACATATTTTATAGAAATTTTAACACTTGTTGATTATGATAAAGTTTGAGAAAAAAGAATT